>JAMKCH010085010.1:0-114007 GCA_023653785.1 Ophioderma brevispina
AGAACATTCGATATATTAAAATATCATTTGAAATAACTGTCTAAATAAACACTGATTTTACAAACGGCAGCTGATATCGGAATTAAATATCAGACGAGATGACACCATTCTGAAAGGCTTTAATTATTACAAACCATGAACACCCTTTATTTCCCCTAACATTGGCAATACGCGTGGTTTGAAAAGAATAAACAGGTGATATTGTTATTATTTATTTATTATTATTATTTTAAAACGTAGTCAACTGTGCAAAATTCATCAATACGTGGCTTTAGTAATAAAACGAGGAACCACAGTGATATAAATGATTAAAGGTGCCCCACCGATTACAACATATATTTTTATCGGTTTCGTAGGAAGGGTCATCGCCAGAAACTTTAATTCCAAAAGTTCGTTTCAATCCGACATAGCAGTTAATCTGAGCGGTAATTGTGTACATAACAATAGAGCATAGAATACTGTACAAACTATTTTCCGGTATGTGTGTGTGTGTTTATGTATATACTACGTGAATCAGAAAAAAAAAAAATGTGCAAGGATTAAAGATGATCTTCACCTTAATGCAATCACTATATCATAGATTTGTTGTTATTTGTATAAAGCATATCTAATATACTTTCATGTGTTGAAAAAATGAAAGAAATCGACTGAAAAATACGCTAGATATGGCGGGTTTTGTAAACACACCCCTTTTTTTCTCCATTCCAATAGGATTTACACACATTAAACTTGTGTTTGTGAGAATGTACAATATCATGATGCCTTTGTTAACTTAATAAATTAATGTTACATTTTCTTGAATATTTCAACTACGGATTAATAAATGAATCCATTTATACCAATGTGCCAAGTGATATGACAAATCCAAACACCATTGCAATTCACCTGTTGAAGAACAAGAAAACAAGATCGTCGCATTGTTTAAGATATTTGCTAAGAGTTTAGTCCCTTATCGGCATAGCTTGTATCTATACATGGAATGCAGTAGTAGTGTTCAAAACCCTTTTCATTTTACACATCAATATTAATTAGTGAGATTTTGTGTGAACATTTAATCCCTTTGAATAAAGGATATTATGGCTATTCATAGATCAATTAAACAAGATAGCAAGGGTCATCATTACTAGCTATTACTTTCATAATGCTATACCCCGTATATTGTACATTAACGTAATATCTTGCTTAACTGTATAAATCCCATTGGAATGGAGGGAAAAGAGGTGTGCTTACAAAATGTGTCATATCTGGCTTATTTTTCAGTCGATTTCTTTCATTTTTTCAACTTTTGGAAGTATATTAGATTTACTTTATTAAACAACAACAAATCTATGATTCAGTGATTTCATTAAGGTCAAGGCTATCTTCGATCCTTGCACAATTTTTTTTGATTCACGTAGTATAGTTTCACGCTTGGCGTTCATCAGGTGAATGATCTATTACTAACACTACCACAACGCACAGTTATTTTTTTCTTTACACGACTAATCGGTTTTCCGATATTGCTACCATGCCTACAAGAATTGATCGCTATAGCGATCATTTCGCTTTTCTTGTTAAGTGCTTCTTTACAGTTCAATATTTCAAATCTTTCATCCAAGCACAGATTACATATACATAACAAATAACATATAACAAATTATCGTGTACAATTCACTATTAATAGTTTCGCTATCCTGTTTGGAATTTGTGGAATGTTCCACTTGGCTTAGGAACTCCTGCGAAGTGCACGCAGGAAATGTATTTAAGTGGCAGTGGTAAGGATGAATGCCTCATTGAAAGAGAGATGGTAGAAAAAAGTTTTCAACGATGCTCTCTGGTGGCCACTACGTTGGGTCGTTAAAGGTAATGATGTATCAAAGGTCCTCTACTCTCTCATGTGGATTGCATTCTCGCTTTCCAAATCACACACCTCTTCCCTTGTCCAGTCAGCCACTGAGTTGAATAACGTGTTGCAAACTAAAAACTCTCTGAAGTGTGTCGCACGTTTGAACTTCGACCAAAATGTGACACTGCTCAATGGCGGATCCAGGATTCGAAAAATGTCAAAATTACCGGGGGGCTGAAAGGCTGTAACTGGTCCAAAATAGCTCAAAATGGACTGATTTTGCAAAAAATTGCAGAATTACCGGGAGGTGCGCGCCCCCTCCTCCCCCTCCCTGGATCCGCGCCTGCTGCTGCTACAATCATGAAAAAAGAGGTGGAGCACTTTGTCCGATTTAGAGAAAGAGTTAACCCAAGGCAATGTTGACCTGAGTCATGTTGTCAGCAGCCTCACTGAGTCCTCAACAATGATTGATGTGGGATATTATGGTAAAGGGAGAAGTCCTCTACTTTCTGACATACCCAATTGCGATCACATTTATGAATATGGGGATGGCTTCTATATATTGCATCAAGTGTTCTAACTATAATTTGCCATGATTGTAGACTATGAAGATGCAGGTAAACACCTTGAATTTTATGATAGCCAAGATTGCCACATAGGGAGCCCTTGTGAATTACTGGAGAATTGTGTCAGAATGTTCATGATGAGCCGTATGTGGTCATGTCCGAGACACTTGGTGTCAACGTATGTCAGGTGAATCGTCTAACTCACAGTGTATCATGAAGAAGTCTAGCACCAAAGCCACAAAGACTACCATTTCCACGAAAGATATTGGACCTGCACAATGCAACCATTTGCATGGAAGATATTTCATCTGCACAAGGGGAGCAAAGGTTGCTAGGCTAAGTGGAATATAAAAAAAAAAAACTATGTGCACATGACCTTTTGCAGTATCACAAACTATTGGTTAGTAATACAGCAAAGACCGACAAAGCACGATTGGTTGCTGAGTTGAAAACAATCTTACCCCAGTTGACTACCAATTCGTTCGGGATATTGTTCAACCAACACACGATTTGTTTGACTTTGATTAAGTACCGAGCGACAATCTACCTTCACAACTTTAATGAGTAATTTCAAGGATTCCATAGTTCCCTCAATTTTTGTCGAACACTGGAATTATCCACATAGTAATTCGACAGCTACAATGAATTCAACATCAAAGATGGTGAGTGGATACATAGCACTGGTGAGAATATGGCTGTTAACCTTGACGTCCGTTCCCATTTCTGCCAGCTGGACATATTCTGGGCATCTCATCTTGTGTACGTGTCAATAAACACAACCAAGAGCTACTGGCGCAGGATGTCGTAGAACAAAATCTGCAGACGTGGCTCGGAGTGGGGTGGGGTTAATAAAGAACTAATATCTGTGAGACTGAAGCTAACTTGATCACTTGCGAGTGACCTGTCGCTTCTCAGCAACTTTCATGACGGAGCAGACTGTGACATATCTCACATGCCTTTAAAATCTGCAAAGGGCTGTGACAGGGTTGCTTGGGCATCAATGGAACATACACCATGGACACTGGGTACAGTTCAAGAGAGGTGAGAAGCAATTATTGTAACATTGATAGAGAAACGACTTTGTTGCAGTCCCCTCCAGATGCCCATGACTAAACAGTGAGTATGAATTTGAATCATTACTCTTTGCATTTAAAATACTTATGCCAAACAAACATGCCAAACCTTTGAAATTATCCTGGTGAGCATCCTCGATAATAATATATGAATGAGAATGACTTACTTTTTTCTCAAATCAGTAAAAGTGGTTCTTAACTCTTTGCATGCGGCAGGCGAGTATACTCGCTCAAAGATGAATTTTGGTAAATTTTTGTCTTTTCTTGTTATAAACATTTCCAAATTATTTATTTTCATGGGCATGTGCAGAATCAGCGTGAAAAATGCACTTAAATGAGTCCAAAGAGGACCTAGCCTTTGTTGTTCGTTTTTAGATGACATCCCAAGTGACCTACAAATATTTGGAAAGCCATCTCAAATGCCACTACTGACTTATGCGTTATAACTTATACAGAATTGCCCAGCGTGCAAAGAGTTAACTTGCCTTTACAAAAGAAGCTATATCGAGAGAAATATCTTTCATTTCATAATGAATAATAAAACCAGATGATGCCAAATTCGTACACATTACAACCATGTAATATGCCCTCTCCCAATTACCAAAAATATGTTCAAGCAGGCCCTTAAGATCTAATTTTGTGTTATCCCTTTAAATTCTATTTTAATAGTAGTACTATTTCATTAAGTATCTTTATGCAGGTGATCACATATGGGGAGATTAATATAGGAGTCTTTGTTGTTAAGGTGAACTCACAATATCTTTTGTTATTTACTTTATGTAACTCAAGAATTTAAATTTTTACTCCTATTCTACTGTGTAATCTGCCATTAGTAATGTGCAATTCTGTAGTTGCTAAATATTTTGGCTATCTATTGCATTCTATTCATTTTAACTTAATTACAATTATAATATATTGTTAGCTATCCACTGTATTGCCTATTTATTGATATCTGTATAATTCTTTTGTCTGATTTACTGGTTATCATCAACTCATTATTTTAAGATAAAGTGCATTCAATTTCTTAATCAAGGTGTGATTTTTCAATGATCATGGCCACAGCGGGCTGTGACCACCGCCACCTTTTACTCTGTATATGATGTATACTTTTTAAACATTGTTTGACTATTTACTTGCTTACTTTAACATGTGTTTGTAATTTAAGTTTTTAATCATTAGTGTATGTTATGATGGCCGCTGGCCACCTGGGCACCATGGGAGAACAATGCTTGTCATTGAATGGTCTCCCAGGTTGTAAATAAAAACGAATAAATAAATAAATAAATAAATAAATAAATAAATAAATATTTCTGACTTCAAATGATTTGTTTAAAAAGTTATTGATCGTCTATTTTCTATTGACGTTTTAGGGGCCACGGGGTATATGCTTAACTGTTAAGTGAAAGAATTAAATTTATCAGCCTTCCCATTCTTGATGTACTACGTTAATAAAAGAAAAGTGCAAGGATTGCAGATGACCTTGACCTTGATAAAGTCACTGAACCATTGATCTGTTATTGTTTTAAGAAAGCAAATCTAACATACTTCCAAGTGTTGAAAAAATAAAAGAAATCGACTGAAAAATAAGCCAGATATGACAAATTTTGTAAGCATACCTCTTTTTCCTCCGTTCCAATGGGATTTATACAGTTAAGCATATACGATATACGGGGTATAGAATTATGAAAGTAATGAAGTGACCGTTCAGTCGCAATTATCAATGTAACTGTAATTTATTGTGGAACAGTAAATGTTCACACAAAATCTCACCCAATTAATCCTGATATGTAAATGAAAAGGGGTTTCAACACTACTACTGTAAATACAAGCTATGCCAATAAGGGACTAAACTCTTAGCAATATCCTAAACAATGGGAAGATCTTGTTTCCTTGCTCTGCAACAGGAGAATTAGTGTTTGGATTTGTCATATCAGTTGGCACATTGGTATAAATAGATTCATTAATGTGTGTAAATCCCATAAGAATAGAGAAAAAAGGGGTGTGCTTACAAAACCTGACATATCTAGCGTATTTTTCAGTCGATTTCCTTCATTTTTTCAACACATGAAAGTATATTAGATGTGGTTTATAAAAACAACAGCAAATCTATGATAGTGATTGCATTAAGGTCAAGTTTATCTTTAATCCTTGTACAATATTTTGTTGATTCGCGTAGTAGCAGCGTTATTTCAATACATATTTTTAGGTATTCAGAATAATGTTTTCATGGGATGATTCACGCAAAAAAACATGCGATTAGAAGTGACTGAAGTCCTGCCTCAAGTCGGAATGAGTTTCAATGCTACTCTTAGTTTTCTTAAAATCACGTGGTCAAAGATGCATTCCAAACCACCTCTTCAACACGAAAACTTGTACACTGTAAGATGGTATTTTTAAACCACTGGTTAGATGACCAAATGTTTTAGGCGCTTTTATAATGAGTGACCCTCGTTTCAAAATTTTTTTTACATATTTTCTCGCTCACCCTCATTCAACCAGCGAACGGAATGTGGCGTATTTGTAGTCCACTGGTGTTTTAATATTTTAGGGTCGATTTATATAAAAAAGAGACAAAATTCAATTACTATATTTATTTCAACCAAGTTTTGTCGATCACAATGTTTAAATGTGGTTACTTACACTACGCATTTAGTCAACTATATATAATTCCACATCTTTATTGACAATTACTAACTTCTGGAATACGCCAAGCATTACTTTTGTATGGAATCATATGCTCTCCAAAGAATTCCCTAAAAATATATTTCTTTAGTCACTATACAAATCTAAGAATACTGGCAGAACATCCAATAATATTGTGCTAACACCTCGTGGCTGAATATGAAGTGTATTTTCTCGCGTTTTGTTTTTCTCCGGGTTTTTATACAATCGGATGTTTATTTAATGCAAGCCAATATCAACTTTAAACGCTTCAGTCGAAGAATCTCATACTTAACGATGTAAGTACTATTTTTGACAATCGATATTTATGCATTTTCCGAGAAAGCCATGGCTGGACATCCCCTTAAGATATGCGTCCTTGCAACGACAACTCGATTTTAGCATTCAGTACAGTTTGCCAAGCCTAATATATATAACCGAGAGCTCAAAAGAGAAGGCCCTAACCTAAAAACATCTGACAGGAATACGCTCTCGTTGGTTTGTCAATCTCTCGATATTAATTAACGCTCGCAGTTGTATTGTACGAAAAAAACGTGTAATTACAACTATTAAAATGAATTTAAAGCCCGATTAAGTAATGGCTTCCTTTTTGTGTGAGATAAACAGAGAGTAAAAGATGCAAAGGAGTATGATTCTTTTATAGAAATACTATGTTCCCCAAGGATATATTCTCGAGGGAACTATATGCAGTATCTTAAGAATACGATTTTAACCAGCTGATAATGACTCCTTCCGTGCATGGCAGCATCCACGGATCCGAATGTGAAATATAGTTTCTCAAGGATTTGAACAAGCGTTTTAATCAAAACTGTTTATTAAAGGGATAAACAGCGATAATGTGAGAGAATTAAAAATGTTTAAATACATCTTTTAGCTTGTAAATCAAAGTATGTACAATTGAACTATGTTTTAATGTAGGAACAAAAACACCAAATATTGAAAAAAAATGAAGTAGTTGAGGAAATTTGTCATACCGTCTCCCGTGACATACCGCGATGACTTCTAAAAATCTACACTAAACAGCTGATTGTGGTTTACAACAGTACAGCCTAAACAAAGATCAATAATATTTTGTTTGAGGACAAACTGTACAGGTCATGGTGCACAATATTACGCTAAAACAATCTGAGATGTTCTCACAGAAAAGGCTTTTTTTTTATCTCAAGTCGGAATTTTGATACGCACGTACGTAGAGAAATTACAGAATCAGATAAAAAGTACAGCCTTGTTTTTAATACACGGATTTCAAATCAACCACTTGCAGGTTATGTTAACAAGTCTATGACAGAAACAAAAATACCACAATTTTGGTGATTTTCTTTCGACGTTTCGGATCAGCAAATCGCTGCTTATCCTTAAAGCTATTATATTATTTAAAGTTTTATCGAAACTATATCATACTTAACGATGTAAGTGGTAGTTTTTCAATCGATATTTATGCAGTTTCCGAGAACTTCCTGACAAGGGGCACCCCCTTAAGATATGCGTCCTTGGTACGACGCCTCGATGTCAGTATTCAGTATACGCTTAATTTAACCCAGAGGTCAAACAAGACGCCCCTACCCCACAGCAGAAAAGAGGAATACTCTCTCGGAGCTTTGTCAACCCGGAGAAAAACTTCATTAAAATACGCAGTTATAGTTTCGGACCAAGTCAATTATGTCTTTCTGCTGCTACGGCACAATCTGTTTCTCATATAGTTTTTAATTGATTTTATCTTGAAGTTGTTATATTTGGTTACGGAAGTTTTAGTTTTTTTTATTTGAAACCATATTAGTCAGAACTATCGTCAAATATTGAGATGAGTATGCACTAATGCCTTCATTTAACCCTCTATGTTAATGGTACTCAAGATTTATCATTCTATCCAGTTTTTTTTGTCATACATGATCACTTACTATCACACAAACATACCACAATATCAATATTCAGAAATGAGCTTGTTGTATCTATCCAATATGGGTGTCCTATACTAAGCTGAGGAAAGTGATTTTGTTTTTCTAATTACTTACAATCACACATACATACATACATACATACATACATACATACATACACACCTACCGACAAGAGGTACATTGTGGGAATACCCCCACAAAGTTGTGTGTTTTTGTGTAATAAATCGTTACATACATGCATGTGGGGGTATTTGTAGGTATAGTCATACACTGTGGGATTATTTTGGTATAAGTTTTTACAACCCTCACATCATATACAAAATCAGTGAACGGCTGTGGCCACCCATATCTTAGACCCTATAACCTACCCCCCCCCCCCTAGAAAGCCAAAAAACAGCATTTGGCAGATTCAGTGTGGGCGTACTCCCATAATGACAAAAACGCCCATAATGTAGCTTTGTACCTATATTTACTCCCACAATGTACCTCTTGTAAGAACATACATACATACATACATACATACATACATACATACATACATACATACATACATACATAAATACATGCATACATACATATATAGGTCAAAATTAATAAGTCCCCGCCCCCTGACAAAGGTACACTTTTCTTGAAAAGTTAGGCTCTTTAACCTTTTACAAAAAATGTAAAATGTACACTGCAATGTTACACATTTAATGTGCAAAAAAATCACACAACAGAGTTAATCTTCTCCCTGAAATGACGTCATTTATTAATTTGATGACGAAATAAAATTACACTTTCGTGTATTGGGATTTTACAATTGAGATTTTTTTTTGCACATTAAATTTGTAACATTGCAGTGTACATTTTACATTTTGTAACAAGTTAAAGAATCTAACTTTTCAAGAAAAGTGTACCTTTGTCAGGGGGACCTATTAATTTAGAACTGCAATAGCGACTATAACATACATACATACATACACATATACATACAAATATACCTACCTACCTACCTACCTACCTACCTACATACATACATACATACATACATACATACATACATACATACATACATACATCCTTACAAGAGCTACATTGTGGGAGTTTTACTGAAAAATCTCTTAAAAAGAAAACCTTTTTAGACATTTTTTCAGAAAAATACACTTTTTCAAAACTATATAAGGAAGAATTTCAAACCTTTATAGTTTTGAGATTTTTCTCTTAAAAAGACACTTTTTTAGACATTTTTTTACATTTTTTCAGTTTTTGTTCATTTTTTTCTGGTTTTCCTCACTTTTCTTAGCCAAGAGGATTGCGCCGCAGGCCTATATAGTTACTAAACTAGAAAAATCCTCTTTTCTACTCTTTTACGGAATAAACCTCAATACTAGATTACAGTTTATTCCGTTATAGGACAATTCGTAACATACTAACTCTAGTAAAATACTCCCACAATGAAGAAAAATACACCCACAATGTAAAAATACTCCCACAATGTCTCTTTATACTTAAAAATACTCCCACAATGTATCTCTTGTAAGTACATACATACATACATACATACATACATACATACATACATACATACATACATACATACATACATACATACATACATTGTGGGGTGAGTACATGATTTTAGTCTTCAAATATTCTTTTACGGAATAAACCTCAATACTAGTGTTGAGGTTTATTCCGTTAAACTCACCCCACAATGTTACACTCACCCCACAATGTTACACTCACCCCACTATGTTCATTTAAACTTAAGAACTCACCCCACATTGTATTATATGTACGTACATACATACATACATACATACATGCTTGCAAGAGCTACATTGTGGGAGTTTTACTGAAAAATCTCTTAAAAAGACACTTTTTTAGAATTTTTGTCAGAAAAATACACTTTTTCAAAACTATATAAGGAAGAATTTCAAACCTTTATAGTTTTGAGATTTTTCTCTTAAAAAAACACTTTTTTAGACATTTTTTGAGATTTTTGAGATTTTTTCATTTTTTTTCATTTTTTTTCTAGATTTTCTCACTTTTCTTAGCCAAGAGGATTGCGCCGCAGGCCTATATAGTTACTAAACTAGAAAAATCCTCTTTTCTACTCTTTTACGGAATAAACCTCAATACTAGATTACAGTTTATTCCGTTATAGGACAATTCGTAACATACTAACTCTAGTAAAAATACTCCCACAATGAAGAAAAATACTCCCACAATGAAGAAAAATACTCCCACAATGAAGAAAAATACTCCCACAATGTAAAAAATACACCCAGAATGTCTCGTTATACTTAAAAATACTCCCAGAATGTATCTCTAGTAAGTACATACATACATACATACATACATACATACATACATACATACATACATACATACATACATACATACACACATACATACATACATACATACATATTTCAATTATTTTGTTACCTAGCATTCCACAGTAATATAACAAAATATTTATAATTACAAGCGTTTATAGTAAGCAATACATTAATCATAATGGAAGAAAAAAAGGACGGCGACTGTCGTAAGGCAATGAACAATCGGGCAAGTTAAGCATGCCATTAGTCAGAAAAAACAAAGCGAGCGCGTTTTTTTCAGACAATGTTGGAACGAATGGCTGCACTGACCCCAATGTATTTTGCGAATGCCTTACAACGTCTGTTTAGTAAACCCAACATTTTTAATCCAGACGTTACTCCTTTGTGGACGGTACCAAGACTACCAACAATTAAGACCATTGTCTTACATGAATACTGAGTGGCAACATTAATGAGTTCATTGAGAGGTTGGTAGTAAGTAAATTTGGTGTTGTAGCAAGTGTTCACAAAGGCATCATACGGACAGGATATTTCAAAGATGAATGATTTCATGGTCTCGCAATCACAAATGAAGCGATTGATTTATTATGGTGAATGAATTGAAAATCTGACTGTTCAGAAGTTCACCTGTAATGGACTGGTCACTGAAAACATCGACATGGGGGTGTATGTTAAAGACCTTATCTCTTATGTGCTCAACTATGCGGTCATGACGAGCAACGTAAATGTTTTGAAATTGCATGTAGCCATTCATGAAAAACAGTATCTGAATGGTTGTTACAAATACGACAAGTTTTGGATACGTGTTGGGATAGTACCTATGCAGGAGGGAGTTCCACTCAAGGAGTTGCAGACGAGATTTGAATATGATCCTCACAATATCATCACTCAAAGAAAAATTACACAAATACATGGTCGCAACTAGTTCTAAATACACGACCTTGGGATTTGAGATTCATACGTCTATTTATACGTTTTGATAATTGAACTTGTTTGAGGTGAGTGGATAAAGCCGAGTGTGAATGAAAAACCAATTGGATACCATCCTGATCAACAACTAATGCATACACGTCATTATGATACTCGAGCTTCAGATTATCGTGTATGCAAAGTTCGTTAAATTCCACCCAAATTGATTTAGGCCAGTTGACTTTGCCTCTTTTAATAATTCTTCCTTCTTCACTCACCTCATAGCTCCCAAACAAAGCTGCGTCACCGTCATCACTTTCGTGAATTATATAGCCTTTCTCTTATTCATATGCAGTTGGAAGGATGAACGAGCGCTATGCTTTGTCTGGGGGTCATCAGAGTTTAAACACTGAAGCAAAACGGACAATTTCTTAACCACATACAAGGATGGTGGCTAAACCTCCTTTACTGGGTTGGTTTCAAAACTTATACGCCGGTTAACTGGCGGTTCCGTCCGGTACTGTGCAGTTGAAATATGTTTTCTTTGTTCTAAACTATGACAAGCTGTTCAATCACACTGAGCCGACGGTGGAGGTTTGAAGACACCCCTCAGGCGTTCATGGTTTTCCGCAACCTCGCTACCGATGCGTTACAAACTTATGATGTAGACTGCATGAGATACATACAAAAAAATCATCAAATAAATATGATTTCAAAAGTTTCTTGAAACTTTCATGTAATTGCCCAGTGAATTTAAGATTTGACATAATGGTCCCTTCAAATGATATTGAATTTAATCACCTTAGAAATAATGGTATGAGAGCCGGACCATATCGAATGAATAGAGTTTAGTTCAAGCATTGTACAAACAATTTAAATACTACTATAAACATTTTAAAATGGAATGCACTTTTCAGAGGTGCATTAATTTGTATGGTTCACCTTTATCTCTTCATGAAATAGAGGGCGCTTTGAGAATTCTCTTTTTTGAGACACCCTGTATTGGAATCCTTCAGACGTTGCAAATACGTTAGTTTACAAATCAGCTTCATTTGGATCACTTTTTAATTTACCCCATTGTGAAATTTAACCTTAGTCTGACTATGACCCAGATTACCCAGTCTGGGCATTCGCTTTCTGAATGCGTTTATGTGACCTCTGTAGTAAGTGTATAAAATAAACTGCTTTAATCGAACGCGTCACCATTTTTTTTTAGTTAAGGCACCGAACTTTGTGGACCTTGGATTTAAATTGGTAATGTTGTGTTAAAATCCAAGTTTGCGTGATGCGCTTATTGTTAGCATAATATATAGCTTATTTTGGGCATTGATCTTCTTATAGGCCCTTTCGTATTCCGTCGGAGTGGTTTCCAATTTTGGGTAAAAGGTTTCATATAGAATTCCCAAGTATGCAAATAAGTTATTGCCATTTATTCCATCAAACGCTATCAGCGCACGACGGAATCAATTGTAATACCGCGTTTGTGTACTTGGGACTTCTATATGAAAGGTTTACCCAATTTGTCCCCCGCCTTGAAGTTTGCTTTCATATGTAATACGTGTACCACGTGCAATTTGCCGTCACTTTCACCATTTGCAACATTCATTAACTATTATGACACAGGGTTTAAACAGCAGATATCTCATAAATATTAGCCTAATTCACATTTCTTGACAGG
Organism: Ophioderma brevispina; assembly: GCA_023653785.1. Lineage (NCBI taxonomy): Eukaryota > Metazoa > Echinodermata > Ophiuroidea > Amphilepidida > Ophiodermatidae > Ophioderma > Ophioderma brevispina. Next base: position 12,959 of record JAMKCH010085010.1, read on the forward strand.
TATTACACTTGCCTTTTGATGACGCGACCTAGTTATCATGTTATACTTCAAATATTAATTTTCTGAAAATAGAAATGAGTGATTTCGAGGGCTTTTCATTAAAATAATGCATTTCTACAAAAAAAAATCGCCTTATTTCAATCTCATGTCACTACATAATGCATAATATTCGCTTTCTAAGGCAAATATTTTGAAATAACCCTTGGACCTTGTTTTGAGGCCATCTCCTGTACAAGAATATTACAGCATATACGAAAGTAAAAGCTTCGGAAGGGTTTGTTACTGTCTTCATTTTTGTTTTGCAGTATACATGTGAAATAAGGGACAATGGAAGTTAATGAAATATTTATTTATTGCACTGCTATTTTAAGAGATAATTTGTTCAATATATAGAGCAAAAATGGTCTCTAAGGAGTTTAAGAGAGTCGCCTTGTGGAGAGAAAGACTTGATGTCAACCAAGTAACACCTATTGGTGTTGAACCTGAAGAGCATCTTCCACCTGGAGCTAATTTCTCATGAACTGAATGACAATGTCGCAACAGATTGAGAACCCGAATCGGCTGGTTTAAGGTTTCTTTGTACAAATGGGATTTCCTGGAGCAGATCTGGACACCACATGTGGTTGTGGAACAGCACCACAGACAATGGAACATCTCTTGGTCTGCCCAGTGTTGGAGCAACAATGCACAGGGACCTTGCAGAACTTCAGCGAAGCAGCCAGACGTTGTATTATTCATATTTGAGAACCACTGTGTTTGGGTACGATAAGAAGAAGCAAAATACTTTAAAAAATATGTAATTAACAATAGTAAACGGAAGCGATTTAAACAATTTTGAAAGTGCATTTTGAGATCCCAGCATAGCACCTTCATTTTGTCTACCATTCATTAGATATCCTCGACAAAAAATATCAGTTCAGTTGATTACGATGGTGCATTTTAATGTTATGGGTAAATGTAGAGAACATTGAGTCTATACGTAAACTTAGGCACACATACTATACTTAGGTCTACGGTTCATATGATATAAAATTATTTTTAGGTATGTAACGGACTAGGCCGGAGAAGACGACTACATGTAAATTATCTATTACAATTACCAAATAAGATGGCAGCGAAATCCGCTTCTCTTTTTTTATTGTAATTTGAAGAACATTTCAACCGCAAAATAATTCATGACAAAGTCAAACAAAATCATGTCTGAATTGGCTGAAAAAGATATAAGGCTGATATTTGCAGCTGATTTTAAGATAGTCATAGTGGTTAAAAATCGATATAAATACGTCGCAATGCTACACGTGTGCAGTTCACTTGTTATCGTAATTATAAATGGTCGAATGTACACGTGCAACGGTCAATATACTAGTAATATTTGTTTGTTTTAAGAATATCCTTTCCAATGAAAGTCCTCTTCACCTTTAAAGGAATCAACGTACCAAATAGTTTGAAAAATAGCAATAAATCATGCCAGCTTTATACGTAAAAAGGCAACCCCGTATCTTGTCGAAACTCTCGGCACGTCAGGAAATTAATAAAGCGCTCAATTTTTCCTGAAATCCTTGACTAAACCTGAGATGGTCTTGCAGAGTAAAATTATACTATTTTCAATCTTCTCACCAAATTGGAAAGTATAATAAATCCTTGATCTTCTTATCATCAGGGCTATTCAATCTTTTGCGGCTTTGCCAAGAAATGCCCATGGGTAAATCAATTTTAAACCAATCAACATGATGGCCAAAGGATTGTAAATGTCTGTTAATTGTCAATTCTACTTAGTGGTAGATATTACCTAGCTAATCCATTGATCTTTTATTATGTGGTATTATCTTCGCACGTGAGAGGTTATAAGCTGCACGATTCTTATTTTGATATAAATAGAGTTCATACCGATTTCACAGGGTGTGAGAGAACTTGTGCCACGGCCTTCATGTAACAATTAAGAGATAATATCCAAATCTGAAATAGTACTCAATCCCTTAAAATGCAACTCCAAATTTGATATTGTAATATATTTAATTCCCCCAAAAGCCATTCAAAACTATGTTTTAAAACATTTTCAGTATTGTCAAATTTTTCTTTATTATTTTTAAGAAGTTAAATCGGAATTAATGTAGCAGATTAAACGATTAAAAGAAATGGGGACAAAATGTAATCGGTGTGTGAACAATTTCTCTCTTTTATTTCCATTGCCATGTCAAAACAGCTTGCAGAACCCTAAATGCGCACTATTTTGATGTTAACATCTCTATGGCGTACGCATTACAAAACGGGTCATCGTGTAGTAGGTATCCCATGTGCGATGTATGCAAATACAGGTCAAATATGCCCAATACCTGCAGGGAAATTAGCCAAACGTTCTGAAGTCTCCTATAGTGAGGACATGTACTTGCTGTGAACCGAGAATGTACTTATGAAGTATTGGAGCACTAGCTTTCATCATAGTCAGCCCATGCTTATCATCAGCCCCTGCAACGAAACATTAAATCTTACAAACCTTCTTTGTACATAAATCCACCTTTTTAATTTATGGTATAAGTTGAACGTACTTTGGAATTGATCCAATCTGAACATTTGATAAACAATGACATCGATTAATTGAATCAATTGATGCAAATAATTATTTTTGATTTTGACAAATTTGGTATTAAGTTTTGCAATAACATGCGATGCTGAGGGCAGCTAAATTTACTCCACATGTTTGTCCGTCGTCGATGTACATTTTCACGACAAGAAAAAGTTCTTGACTCCAAAATAGAACTCAATGCTTCACATCAATGGCAGTTATAACATTTATATTCCTTTGAGCATGAACGTAGTAATAAATAATTAAGCTTATAATCTGGAAAATTACGCTACTCACACTTTATAAAAATACTCAATGTTGAATTAAAAGGACACAACTCTTATTGTTGAGTAAATTCTTAGTCAAAGCTAAGCAACCCTTAAGTCATTTTGGGCAAACCTTAGTCATTTTTGGGTAAAATAAAGTCAGCTTAGTGTAAAGTTTACTCAACTTTGACTAAGATTTTACTCAACAGGAAGGGATGTGACGTTTTTGTACCCAACCCATATTTTTAGAGTGCATAATTTGCTCTAACTGCAGTTCAAATATGGCTGAGCATACACGTTCTGATAGTCCAATACTGGTCGAGAACAATAACCAGATTATCACATTTGCATTTACTAATCATGATAACATGGAAACTCTCTGCAAGATCTTATGAAATGATATCGTGGAAAATACCTTGCCATTTATATCCATGCTTCTCCATTTCTCCATATACATTCTGTATGCATATCAAATTATTACTTTTTTCCTCATAAATATATGTGGAACTGGCGGATCAAGTTCAAATAACGAACCGGGGTCTTCGCCTTTTATGGTTTTCTGCAAATTTTAATAAAGACATAATATTGTATTATCTCATGATTTTATAGCAATTGGTGTCATTTTAAGAAAACTCCCAAAATAACGGAAATACCATCCTCGGCCTCATAAGCAGTAGAATTTTGCCTAGTGTGTATCCTGCAACAATGAGTATACACGAAGGTTATTCGTGCGTATTCACTGTAATTTAAACAGTGAGTACACACGAAGAACCTTATCCATTGAGAGTTAATAGGTACTTCCTAGATCCGTGTACTTAGACGCGTATCCTTATGCTGTAAATCTGGATTCGCCCTTGAAATATCAATGCACAACATTTAGACTGAGAAGCCACAGTATTATGTTGAGGAGTAGAATGAGGAATTTGGTTGTGAAGTTCAGAAATAGCAAACTACTTGTTTTACATTTAGGTCCTTGGATCAGACACACACATCTCAGGCCTCGAGCAAAGTCGTGCATTATGCGCATGGAAGGTTAAGATCTGGAGCATCTTTACACATAGGATGTGTTAACCCTTAAGGTGAAATGTTCATAATGGATTAGCTCACCCACTGACGATTTTAAATTTAAAAGATTGAAAAGTAAGAATATGGAGAAAGGCGAATAGGGAAAAGAAGAAACAGTTGTTGAATTTAAAAATTAAACAAAGTGAAATGATCTTTGAGAATGGCGGCAAAGTGAGAAATGTTCATTTCGACGACTGTCACTCTCTCTTAATCTTTCAAATGGAAGATAAATTACGCCTAACACTTTCCGTGAGGCTATAATATAAATAAACATACCATCTATCTTAAAAGTGTGGCGATGTGACTGCGCACTTTCGATTCCAAAGCTAATAGCACTATCAAGACACGTGTTTAAAAATATATTTCCCTTCTGATTTTTCCTTTTGAATCACAATGGTATATTGTTATTCCCTGATGAAAGTATTTCTAGATGTTTTTTCATAAAAGCATTTTACATCGGAACAAAAATTCAATAGCTAAACTTAAATTACCTACTCTGTGATATGTAAGGATGCGAGAATGCATCCACCTATTTTCACTTTACTCTAGTTTTTGTTTGTTTTCATTTTTATTTTTGTTATAGTCTTCTCCGTTTTTTATTTGTTTTTATCAATTTTTACTTGCAAAATGAATGTGCTAAACACAACTCTTCTATAGGCTAATAATGGGTTCATAATAATCCGCTAAGTGTTGATGTCAATATTAGGAAGGGTCATTTGCAAGTATAACTCCCAGGTACTGAAATTATGGCCATATGAGAAATGAGATATGCAATGAAAGAAAGTGGTGTTTTTTAGAAATCAGTTTGAACTTTGTTTTCGTAGCATTACGAAGTTTCTTGGATGACACCCAGCGTGCAAGGGCCTCACACTCATCTTGCTATAAAGTACATTAAGGGAGTGCTTGATTTTCCGATAAAGCAACAATTTATTGGTATAAATATCAGAAGTAAAAAAAAAATAAAAATGTTGCAGTACTTTCAAAATTGACCTATGTTTAACCGCACCTCAATTGATTGATCAAGCCAACATAAACCCTCTCAAAAGAAATTGCAACTTATGACTGCAGTAGTAAGGGGATCTACGAGATTGAAAACCTTAACAGACAATATGATTCAAAAATCAATTTCAACAGATACAGATTGAATCTTTTAATTAAGATAATTTTCTTGTCCCAGTCTTAAACATTAAAACTTCAATCTTTTCTTCTAAAAGAGAGAAACTTTATTCTTTGATCAGTACCACTGGAAATTATTAGGCGTTTACTCCTACGCTGAAAATTAGATCCATATTCTTGTGTTTTTTTTTCTGTAAAGCTTCTTTCAAATTAAATAATGTCGGTGTCATAAACTACACTGTCCATGTTACTGAGTGTCCTACCACCCATCTGTCTATTGTGTTCTCCATTGAGTGTTGTACGCATCACTTGTTTCCAAATGGCTTCGTCTACAAGGTCACGGTTAATTCCGTACATGTTGACATGGTAGCTAGGACACTCTCTCATGGGGGACACTCAATTTCTTTACACCGGCATTCTCATTAAGCATCCTTGCAGATGCTACCAGCTGGATCTTGTGACCGATTTAGATCAAGAAAGGTTCTGCAATTAATTTATGACCAGATTTTATGTGGTCTGCCATAGAAACTACTGTAATATTTTGCCCGAGAGTAAACAACGGAGGGCGTCCTGAATGCAAACATGTGCCATAATAGGTCACATCTAAAGGACAAAAAGTCTTATTACAAAGTTTTGTGTCACATGCTAGCCATATCGTAGGAGCCGGATATCGTCAAAGAAAAAAAGAAGAAGAAGAAGAAAAAAAAACATATGCAAGCTGAAGGTTTCTGATGAGTAAAACAACTCACTTTTCAGTGGGAAAACAAATATTCGTTGGGTGAACCCCCTTTCTATTTCTCGCTGTTTTGAATCCTTGATGTTCGGTAAAAAAGACAATTAAAACAATAATTATTTGTCTTTGCCTAAAATATGAACCCGCAACCTTTTATCGGATACATTGTGATGACTTCCTTATTTCCAAGAAGAAAAAGAAAGAAAACAAGGAAAAGAAAACACGAAATAGTGAAAAATCCCTAACTTTATACAAATATTGCTTAAATTTTATATTCACCCGTCTGCTCATAGTTAATAATTTGATAAAGAAACCTGTCAGTCTAGTGTCCTTCGATAGTTTCTTGGATCGACAAATGCAGGTGATTTATTGGCGTAGTGTTTTTCAGAAATATTAATGGGGAATTTGTGTTTGTAATGGAATCAGAAATTTACTCACTGTTTTTTGTGTCTAGCATGATGTATTTGTATTGTTTACAGTTATTTGAGAAAAGAGATTCACCAAAAATAATACAACTTATGAATATGAATGTACCAATTAAAAAACGATTATTATATGAAACCACTTGTAGTGTTTTAGGTAATAATAAGAAATATCGATTACGCTAAGTTGGCAGGTTCTGATATTGCATGTGTATCGATAACATGACATCTGCTAGTTGGGCCGTAGATTTTGCTAGCCCAACTCATAGCACTGGTGAACAACCCTGTTTTAACGCATTCTATGATTTTGCCTAGGTTTACAGTTATTTGAGAAAAGAGATTCACAAAAATATAATACAAATTATGAATATGAATGTAGCAATTATAAAAAGAATATTATATGGAAAGACTTGTAGGTTATTCTATATTTTTCCGAGGTATAAACTACTTCAAGCCACGCCTATTGCAGCCCCTTTGTAGAGAAGAAAACTGCTCGTCCATTGCGATTGTACACGAGTTTTTTCAGGTTTTGTGAACTGAAATTTCACATTGTACAATGTGAGTCAAAATTATTGTTCCCCGATGAATAAAAAATATTCAAAATATTTGTAATCTGTTTAGAATATTATTATATACTTTATATTAACAAATAATTACTTCTTAATCAACATGTCAAAAATTCCGAGATTCATGCATTTTATTTTCAAGGTATGGCCTCATTTTTAGAGGGCTCCCGAAATGCCGCGTGTACAAATTTAGTACAGTAAACCATAGAAGATGGGTAAACATGTTAACAGTGTAATTCACAAACCAGGATCCAGAAAAATGAGATAGGCAAAGAGCTTTCTTGTTTTGTTGCATTTATTCACAAAAGTGAAGCACAAAATTATTAATATTTATCATGAAAGAAAATTGTTCCAAAAAGTCTGACCTTTGACCTTTAGCCAACTAAGGTGTATCACCTAAATTGAAACCTGGTTTTTGTGTGTATCTTTCAATATCTTTTTGTTTTGCCTTAGTTAATAGTTAAAAACGAGTTCATTTCAAACCTTGAAGAACTCTAAACAGTCAAAATATAATTGCACTTGTTGTTGCATTAATCCCAACTTAATAACTGGCCTGTGTTATACTCATTGGGCATTTATTACCATTTATCCACCAGAGTGTGTAAAGCACACATTAGGTATCCCACTTGAAATTGCGCTTCAATTACCAAATCAATAGAATCTTGTACAAAGGCAAATCTGAGGGCCTTTATTTAAATGAGTGCAGATATTGATTGCCTGAACCAAAATGAAAAAAATCAAATTCCTGTGAAAGCTATTTAAATGTACTTTTGAAGTATTTACAATTTTAAGAGTTACCTTTCACAGTTTGACAAGAAAAAAATCAGGATATTTGGGGAACAATCGTTTTGACTCACACTGTATTGTGAGAAATCGAACCACAATTTGTTCTTACCTTTGACATAAATCGTAAGTTTGAAATCTTATCGTTTGGTTTATGCAGTTCCAAGGAGGGGACCATAGCCGTTTCAGGGTTCGGCCCTGATCATTTATTGCATTCCGCCATTTGGAATTTGACCGATATTTATAGATTTTGTGGATTTCATTAGTCTTAAACTAATTCATTATAAAACGTGTTAATGACTTGTTTTCCTCGTAATTTTCTTCTGTTGACTATTTTTGTAAGCACCTGAAAACAATACGCTTCACGGCCGCCATCTTGGATTTTCAGCCAAATTCTCATTAGTTTGCTAGTTTTGATGCATTTTGAAACCATGGACGATTTTTTTTTTAAATGTTTAAGTCCACAAATAATTCGATGACAATTATCTTTTATATAATACAAGTTAATTGTTTGTCTTCGACTTAGTTATTATTTAAGAATAAATGATCTAGCCGTGTTTGTACATGAACCCATGTGACTGGTGTTAAAGGCTGACTCAGAGATTTTGAAATATAATTGGAAGTGGAATAAGTGGAAATAAAAACAGTCACCTAAAATGCTCATACCAAAGTTCGAGGCAAATCAGATTTTCCGTTTTCATGCAGCAAACATTTATTTATAACATTGCCATAGGATATATGTAAACAAAAATTCCGGCTGATACGGAATTTTATAAACGAAGTTGTGATTTGTCTATATGAAGGATTTCGATCTGCAAAACTTAAATGTTTCACATAGTGATTTAGTATAGGGAAAATCATGATGTATATGAAAAAACACGATTTGTATTGAAAATTGAGGGCGCCCTCACTCGGGAAATCTCTGAGTCAGCCTTCACCAATAATAAGCGATAGCCTCTCAACTTAGTGTCTATATGCTATTGTTTTGCAAAATGGCTACCCGAGACCCAAATTTTGCGTAGATTTAGGTGAATCCCGTTAAGGGCCATTCTTGGATGTCACACACGTGACCAAACTTTATTTGCCATCCCATGACAAAACAACAATAAAACAAGTGGAAACAATATTCTTGGTTATGTATGCACAAAATCTAAACAAACAATAATGTTTCCACTTAAATTTTGCGAGATTATTGGTTTTGTCATGGAAGGCAAATAAAGTGCGGTCACGTGTGTGACATCCCGAAGAAGGCCCTTAACGAAGTAGGGTATAAGGTCTGTGGGTAAAATAGTCGACATGTTCTTTTCTTCTTGTTTAAGTTATATACAAAACTAATAGTTTTAATTTTTAGGTGCTATTATTTTCCAAGAAACACGTGAGAATTAAAATGGACACTAACCCTCGTACCTGAGCCATTTGTGTAAAAAACTCCCGAAGTGGGGGGGGGGGTGGTACCACCACTTGTGATGTCGTTTACTGAACACCCGATTCCTGTAAAATTTGGTACCAAAGGATTAGCTTAGAGTTTATTTCTTCAATTGGTACCAAAAATAAAGTACTAACATCCCCATTATGAGCCACCATGACGTCATATGTTGAGGAAAGGGAAAGTACGAAATACTGAATATAGGGTGGAAAATTGATATTTCGCGATTTTTGCGACTCAAACACCCATTATAGCTCTAAAATTGAGTGTCATTATATAAAATTAGTCATGTCCCCATCAAGTAGAGTAAAAAACGGACATGGAAAATCTGATTTTTCTAGCCTTTGGCGCGAAAAATGGAATTTTCACTGTGGGTGTCTATGAATGGCAGTTTTGCTGGACATGCGACTTATTGGACTCATTGTGACGTAATTGCTAGGCATGTTGGTACTCATTTGGATCAATGAAAGAGGAGGACCATAGATATATATTGGTACCAAAATCAAGTGTCTGTGATGTTCCTGTGTTGTGTAGGAGTTTGGTACTTCTCTTCAGGAGGGGGGTGTTACCACCCCCCTATCGATCACTTTGGGATTACCCTGTCTCTTACCTATACCGTGTGGATGTTTGTTTTTCGATTAAAAGGAGCGGAACAAATGTAATTGTGACAATTAACATTAATATTTGGCACCAAAAGGGGTTTTAGCAGCCGGGAAAACCTGAGGGGGTGGTGTAACCACCCCCCCTTAGTAGACGATGGTTAACATGGGCCATGCATCGTTGGTATCAAAATCATATATGTGATTTCTTGAATGGACCATGTTGTGTTTTTACCTTTCCGAGGGGAGTTGTCACCCCATCCATCACTTGGGACCACCCTGTTTTCCGGCGAGTATTTGTTTTTTGCATGAAAAGGAGCGTAAATGTCATTATCAATTGACATATTACATTTAATAATCTGGATTACAAATGGAGTTTTAGTAGGGCTAAAAATGGGCTTTCGGTAACAATGGTATGTATGTCAGGTCTAATAATAACGGAGTTTTTATATGAGTGCTTAATCCCCGTAAACAGGCTCAAAGCGCGGATGACAATTTAAATATTATTACGCCGCCTACAAGAAATCGTCACAATCGTTGCGCTTCATGGGCTGCTCAAAGACATGCCTTACAAACAAGTGCACAAGCCTATCAGCAGTTAGATTGTAATATCCCCCATAACAGCTCCCCATTTTCGCTAGTGTCGACGTGGCACAAGTTGAGATTAACTATCTTGCCCAGGGACACAAACGCGTTAATCACAGTGGGGCTCGAACTCACGATTTTAACGGTCTAATGATCATTAGTCCTGCGCTTTTCCACTAGACCACATGTGCTCTCAATGAGAAATGAGAAAGTACTTTCAAACACGGAAAACATAAAATCCACTAGGTACACAGGCAAGCAAACTTTAAACCTTCGAATGTCTGATGACAATGTGCATGTTTTCCCACTCGCACACAATCGTCCTATTTGGAATAGAAATATATTGAAAGTAGGTTGTACTTATCTGTTTATTACATTCGCCGAAAAGCCAACCTAATCCCAATATTGCTTTTGATGCAGTATATTTAAGGGACGCCCACAGAGAACAAGACAGAGATATGAAAAGGAAATTCTGTTTTTGGTGCAAGAAAAACTGACATGAAGAACTCGGGGGAAACAAAATGCTCGTATGACACTGTTCATCGGACTATTAATCAGTAATCCCAAATTAGAAAACATGAATGGAATCATCATACTCTTAGCAAACGTAATACACATTAATTGTATGCTCGCAAGTTGCAAATTTGGATTAAATTGCGCATTAGAAATAATAAACCGAGCTTCAAACGACAGAGATTGGCGCAATGAAATCGCCGTCACCGATTTAGGAATTGTTCAGTCGCTGCCAACCTTTATTATTGAATGTGCAGTTAATTTGTCTGATAGGTTGAGACAATGTAGTTCAAAAAGTTTAAGGCAATTATCAAATTATGTAGTTTTTTATTTTCAGCAAAGCACATTTCATACAATTTTGCTAGTCTTGCCGATCACACGCGATTGCGAAGCATGGAAGACGTTTAGTCAAGCTAAATTTGCCTGTAATTACACATAAATGCCTCCTCATCTCGGTAGCGGCTCAGTATACCATGACCCACTTGACAAAATCTGAGACAGCATGACCGAAGTAATTGCCACTGTGGGACCGTTTTGCTGCCACTTGGCACTACAAATTCAAGCAGCTTCGGAATTAGTACTTCTAGAGAGCCACTTCAGGATAAAATGCATCTCATGGCTATAGAGTAGAGACCTTAAAGGAACTCAAATGATTTTGAGTCACGTACGAGTAAGCATGCACCACTCAGACGACAATAGAATATATACCAAAATGCGTACAAACATCGCAGGATCATGTTACGATTAGATTTGTGCTGAAACTTATAGAGCTTATTGTTTCCAATTTATTGCTTATAGCAGTTGTTCGTCCTTATTAGACATGAAATCTTGACAATTTTGAAATTAAACGACACGAACTGGTGACGCAATAAAGATCCAGGTGGCGCATTGATGTTATTTGTCGAGTCGTGATGATCATATATGTGTACAAATGAGCCACCAATACAAGTTTCTAATTGTTGCTTTTAAATGTAGTCATTTACCTGCAATTCCGTTGTGCGAATGAACAATCACTAATTTGTTTGAAGTAAATGTTGATATTAGCAAATCTTTACATCATACGGAACACAAATCTAGATTACAGTTAATATAACTTAAAAGTCGCCGGACTTAAAGAAAGCTTAATGGGGAATGCACTTGCACGTACGTTTCTATTTTAATACACTGTTGAAAACGCCTTAACATCAGATTTTATTATTAAAAGCCTTGTTTTGCGATGTAATTAGAACCACACCTGTTATTTTACCTTCGTCTTACCAAGGTAATTGGTGGTAGACCAAGAAAAACCAAGTTTGTCTCCAGATTTTTTTAAAAATGGTTTTTGACCGCATAGTTTTTTTTAGGTTTTACTCACTTTAATTTTTTTTTAAATCAGAAAAAAAATGAAAATTTGGGCGGCGAAGGGGCCGAAAAATGAAAAAAGTGGGCCAAAAATGCTGAAAAAAAGAAAGAAAACCGCAAAACATTTTGAAAAATTAGCATTTTTCTAAAAAAAACGCATTTCGCATAGCATTTTTCACATTTCTTTCTGAACCAACTTTGTTTTTTTTGCCTACCATCACCCCCTAGTGACTTTCCTCTGTGCGCTAAAATGCCAAAAATCTTTTTCGTGAAAGCTTCCCAGGTAATAATTTTCTCCTCCTTTTCCATCTTTTCAGGGAAATTTGGAATGTACACTTTCACTAAGTGTTGAGAATGTCCGTCAAATCGAAGAGCAGGGGGATTGGTTACCACAAAAATGGCTGTAAACTAGTTTAGAAAAACTATCAATTGTCATTATTTAGAGCTGAAACCATCTTCGTCTCTGGTCTTTGCTGTCTCCAATCTTCTTATGTGGCTTCTTTCACTGCCCTGATTTCAGCACTTATAGTAAAGCTGTTTCTCACATTGGACTTATAAATGAGGCTTTCAAGTTTCAAAGTCAAGTTGAACCTGTTTTTAATTAAGAATGGTTCTATACAAACACCCACGACATTTGGTGCAACAGTATCCCAGTATATAGCTGTTAGCTGTTAATAATTTCATTTCTTTCTTCCTTTCAGTTTTTTACATTTTAAAAGTGTTTTTTTTATGTTTTTTCTCAAAATATGAAATTTCTCCTCATTTGCTCTCAAATGATAGTCTACCGAGACATTGGAAACAGAGATATATTTTACCATAAAAATAACAACCCAAAACAGAATAGGGACATTGATATGAGGATTGAATACATCCAGGTATTTTGTACCAACTTTTAAGTTGGTTCCATAACTTTTAATCAACAAATGTGTATATTACATAATGTTGACTCGTACCCACTAATATTAAAACCACAAAGGTATGACCGATCGACAGTGTGCATAGAGTAGGCCCAACGATAAGCATACGGCGGCGTGTTCTTATGATAAACTCCATTTTCGTCGTCTGCTGTTTAGCGACGCCGGCACGTTGTTAATTATAAAAATCGTTCTGTTTACCACCCATAGGAAGCTGTTTGTCTTAATCCATTTCGAGATGAAGGGCTTGTTATATAAAAGCCTTACCACCAGCCCAAAAATATCGATTTTTGAAAAATCTTGAGTGCGCACTATTTTTTCAAAATGTACCATTTTTCTTCTTTAATTGTCTTAAGCGCCCAGCAACTGGTGATAAAATTTTTATACAATTTCTCATGTGTCCTTTTTTAATGTTTTGCAGCTTCGCTATATCACTAGCTGTAAAAGCCCCAGTGATATAAATTTGCAATAATGGTAAAGCAGGCTGAAACGCAATAAATGATATAGGTGTTTACCAATGTTTTGTAAAGAGGTACTCTCGGGTGCAGGTCATATTACTCGTCTCGTTAGTCACCAAATGTTCCAATAATCTCTTACACCGAAATTGACTTCCATAGAGTTTTTGATAGAAGCATTGCGGACGCTTATTTAAATTATCTTAAAAGTTTACACAAATCGTTGGTCTGTGAAAATAATATTGTTAAACTTAGCAACCAATTAAATATCTCTGAATCAAAAATCTAGGTCAAATCGTAACATTCGGAATATGTCACTAACATTAACATATTTCAATATTGGTTTCAATCGTACGCCTTAAGTATACAGTTGGCTGTACTTATTTTAGGTGGGTTTTTTTATTACGATCAGTATTCCAAGTGTCCATACTCTTATCAAAACGTTACTGTTTGCACGCCATAAAAAAGGGGGTGGTTTCAAACGCAACCCCACTTGACGACGACCAATGGCGGTTGAACCCTGTTTTTTTGTAGAAAGCATAGCTTTTCCAATCGTCAAGAATCTGGCCGAATCAGCAACAACTTGTTTACTGAGGTTCGAATAATAATATTTGTACAACTTCAGTAGTCTTACGGAATAAAGTTACCGTAAAGCTTATAGAGTAATTTACCGCAGCTTTATTCAAGAGGAGGATTCGTGTTAATCCATGGTGCTTTGCGCTGACAGACTGCACATTTCACTCGTCATATTGACAAACACGTGACTGATCTGTTTGTCCCCAAAAGGCCTTTGGCGACATCCGCAATCATTCAATCTGTAATCCAATATGGGCGTTATAATGTGAGTCGGAGATGTGCAGGCAGGGATGTTTGCAAACATCCTTAGTTTTTTCATTGCAATTGCATACAGTATTATTCGTTTTATGATGCCATGACATATTGCAGCGATTAGTAGTTTCATTCAATTTAAATTCAACGGTACAATTTTACTCGCTAAATTTTAGAATTTCCTCACGCAAATTCCCAATGTTATTTTGTAACTACACAACATAGAAAATTAAAATAGATAATTGCACACACATCGACGCCAGTTCAGAACTGATGTTTTTAAATATACATATATACCATTCCACAGGTCAAGTTTGAAGTTAATTGATTAATGCCTGGCCATCTTTACCAGTTTTGCTGAATTTAATGAGAAAACCAGATGTTGAGATCATAGGTCAGAACCTTGTACTTGCACTAGAAAACAGGGGTTATTATTATGTTACAAATTTATATAAACCCACTACATACAATTCCTCCTCCTAGTCCAAAACTTACAATAACTTTTGGGAATCAATCATAAGGAAGAATGTCCTTTAAATATCCTTATGCCTTTAACTTCATCTTTCATTAATTAACAGTAGTGTCAGTAATGGCTATTTTTTTGAAACAGACTGAATTTTGGCATTTTATATGCTCCAATTTGTTAGTAAAACTCTCTAAGGTGAACGAAGGGATTAGACTATCCCGTGTGCAAGAGGGTTTACAAAAAGGCCTTTTCTGGCCTGGTATTTTGCAACCATGTTCTAAAACATGTCATTGAACCCCTATCTGTCTGGCGGTTTTATGTACGCTTCAGTATAGCGTCCATCAGGCTCTGCTGGGCTGCGCGAAAGGGGCGTAAAGAGCCTTTTCATTAAGCTCGCGCTGTTCTATGTACCGTACTTGGGTTATAGTCTGAATCATCAACTTGAGCAAATCACATGCCATGTCAACCGAATTCCCCCCGGACATGGTCTGATTGTCGACGCACTACGCGGCCATCATTTAGTTTCACTTGAAACGATAGTGGTCCGAATCGTTCCTGTTATCACTCCAGGGAGCAGGGTTTACCGTCCAAAGTTTCCAATATACACTGGATCCCCTACTGTCAACAGGCGAGACTGCATTTGATCATGAGTACGCTTTTGACGATTCCTGATTCTCGGACTTTCTGCTGTGAGATCCGGTTGTAATCGATCTAAGCATGTCTTTAAGCGTCGTCCATCACAATTCGCAGGTGTTCGTTCTGTGGTGGAGTGAGCGTCGTTCTGTATTTCAGAAGAAAACGTGATACCTTTGTTTCAATTGGATCACTTCCTTTGGCGAGTTTTCAGCTAGATTTGAGCGTTTGTACTCCCGTTCTGCGAGGCCATTTGAGGCTGCGTGCCAAGGCGCGACTCGCACATGTTTTATGCCATTCTTGACACAAACTCCTTGTTCTGCGCTTGTAAAGCATGTCCCATTATCACTTAAAATTGTCGGGAAGTCCGTGCTCAGCGAAGATTTTCTCAACTTTCATGGTGGCTTGCGATGTAGCGGGGTTTCATACATGTACATCCATCCACTTCGAATGAGCGTCCACTATGACGAGAAACTTTTTCCATGAACGGTCCAGCAAAATCAATGTGAATCCGGGACCATGGCTTCGCGGCCATTCCCAGGGGTGTAGGGGTGCCCTTGAGGCATTTTCCTACTTTGCTACAGTCACTCCATGTTTCACCTTCTTTTCAAGGTCTTGATCAATTCCTGGCCACCAAACATATTAACGTGCATAGCTTCATACGTACAATGCCTGGGTGACCTCCATGTAATTCTTGGAGAACTTTCTCTCTTCCGGGAGATGGTACTACAACTCTCGTTTCCCACAAGATGCAACCGTCCATCAGACTCAATTTCCATTTTCTGCGCGTGTGGGAAAGGGGCGAAGGTCGTCATCCGGACACGTTTTCCGGCAGCCTTCTAGGGTGAGTTTCCGCACTCTGGCTAAGATGCGATCTTTTGCAGTCCACCCACTCCCTTAGTTCTTCACTTTAACAGGTGAAGAATTTAAGTGTTCCACTAGCAGAATAGTGTCTTCTGGAACAGGCAACTTTAATTGGCTTCTCTGGGAGGGGTAGGCGCTCACGCATCTCTTTGCAATTGGTCTTTACCTGGCGGTATCTGATGGTGTAATCATACGGGCGAGTGTTAAAGCCGCAGCGTTGGATTCTTGCTGAAGCTAGCTGTGGGATCTCGCGGACTCATCAACAGTCCCATTAACGTTTGTGATCGAGCGATGGTAATTTGCGCCCTATAAGTATTGTGAAACTTTTTGACCCCGAAACCAATGGCAAGTCCCTCCTTGTCTAATGAGAATAGTTTTTCTCAGCACAGCGAGTGTGCGTGACGCGAACGCTATAGGTCGTTCCACACCGTCTTCCATCCGATGCGACAGTACCGCGCCAATGCCATATGGGATCATCCAGGAAAGGATGAGCGGCTTTTTCCGATCAAAATGTACAAGCAATTTTGATGACTGACGTTTTTTGCTGCATCGAACGCTTCTTGTTGATCTTTTTCGCACTTCCACGCTACGCCCTTACATACATCTTGTGCAATGGCGCAAGTGTAGTAGAAGATTTGGGCAAAAATCTTGCCATAATAATTAAGTAGTCCGAGGTAAGCTAGCTCTGTCACATCGTTGGTGATGGGGGGGGTGCATCTCTGATAGCCTTAACCTTCGATTCAGTAGGGTGGATACCCTCATGGTCAATTTTTGGTTTAAAATTAAATAAAAAAAAAACCCCCCCACCCCCCCCCCCCCCCCCCCCCCCCCCCCCCCCCCCACGCCCCCCCCCCCCCACCCCCCCACCCCCCCCCCCCCACACCCCCCCCCCCCCCCCCCCACCCCCACACCAACCAACACACACCACTTTTTGTTTTTTTATTGCCCCCCCCCCCCCCCCCCCCCACCCCCCCCCCCCCCCCACGGCCCCCCCCCCCCCCCCACCCCCCCCCCTTGTTTGGTGGGTTGGGGGTTGGGGGTTGTACAAAACCAAAAAAAAACCAAACAAAAAAAAACCCCCCCCCCCCCCCCCCCCCCCCCCCCCCCCCCCCCCCCCCCCCCCCCCCCCCCCCCCCCCCCCCCCCCCCCCCCCCCCCCCCCCCCCCCCCCCCCCCCCCCCCCCCCCCCCCCCCCCCCCCCCCCCCCCCCCCCCCCCCCCCCCCCCCCCCCCCCCCCCCCCCCCCCCCCCCACCCCCCCTAAAAAAATACCCCCCCCCACCCCCCCCCCCCCCCCCCCCCCCCCCCCCCCCCCCCCCCCCCCCCCCCCCATGTATTCTAACTTACCTCGCATGAAACTACCTTTTTTCACGTTTCAAACGCACACCAGCATCTTGGAACCTCGCGAGTACCGCTTCTAATTCGCGAGATGTTCTTCCAGTGGTTGCGCTGTGATTAGACATCATCCATATCCAGTGACATGCCGTTATCCCTTGTAGGCAAATTGGTCCCTATTCTTTGAAAAATTGCAGGTGCCGACGAAATCCCGAATGCAACCTATTGTACACAAATAGGCTTTAGCTATTGATTGTAAGTAGTTGCTTGGATTCGTCGTCGACAACCATCTGCTGATATGCATGGCTTAGGTTAATTTGGTAATTTTTTTACCACCAGAATAACGTAGCAAATAGGTCAGTGACCTTTGGAATTGGGTATTCTTCGTAAACCCTTGCTTGGTTCACCGTGACCTTATAATCCCCACAGATCCTTATAGAGCCATCACTTTTCAAGATAGGAACGCTCGGTGTAGCCCACTTTGAAAACTTGGGTTTGGTTCGATACACCTTCCTTTTCCAACCTATCTATTTCCTTTTCTACGCTGCTTTCATAGCATAAGGACTGGGCGGTTTGCAAAACCTTGGTTTGGCTTGAGGACATCTGTGTGAATTGGTGGCCTTGGTTACCTTTTACTGACCCAATTCATCATCATCATCTTTGTATTTTGATACCCTTTGGACTCCTCTGCCAAACTCACCTTTAACATTGGCCAATTGATGCGGATCTGGTGAAAGGCCAATTACGGCCTAGCCAAATTTGGACGAGATTCCCTTTCAACATACAAAGGCACTTTTGCCTGTTGATTATCATAATCAACCTGAACTGAAAGTTCACCTAATACTTCAATATACCCATCGGTATATGTTCTCAAGCGCGTCGGAGGGGTGTAACTTGCGATTTGGCCAATTGTTCCGAAAAGTTTTCTCATTGATAATTGACACAAGGCTCCGTGTCAATTTCCATCTTTGTAGGTACGTCCCATCAATGTTTTACTCTCAACTGATAGGGGGTTGTGAATTCTCTCCTGTCCCGAATAGGGTACAATTGAATACTCACGAGAGCTTGCCTGTGATGATCCTTCACTCATGTCCATCTTCCCTGTTTGGCATGATGTCCCCTTCAACTTGTTTACCGATTCTTTTGTTTTGTTGTGACCTACACACTTTTGCCAAGTGTCCCCTGTTTTACCACTGTTGGCACTCAGTTCTTGAAGCGACATTATTTGCTAGGTGGTTACTGTTACCACACCTGTAGCATTGCTGACTGCGCGGGCGATTTCCCTTTCGCTCGCGTTTATTTGCGATTATTCGCGACTTTGTGTTTACATGCTTTGGTAAGACTCTTACTCTGCTGCAGCACTCCGCATCCTTTACAGCCATTCCACGCGACAGCATGTCCACGGCTTGCCTTAAGGGTGAGGCCTCTTCGCGTAGTAACTACGCTGTGTCCGGATATGAAGTAGTCCGCACACAAATCTATCCGTAGAGTGGTTTCCAGGTTATCACCAAACTCACAGTTTGAGATAGACTCGGAGTTCCCCAAATAGCAGAAAAATTCCCTTGGTGTTGTCCCGTTTATGAAACGAAAACGCTCATCTGTTTTTTTTTATCACCAAAGGCCTTGGGCATAGATGCTGTTTCATAAGTGCCACTAAACCTGCATACTCCTTGGTTTGTGTTTTGTCTGTGCACACAAACTTCGCAGCAAAGCATATGTATCTTTTCCAACCACACTGAGGAATGAAGCAACTTTTTGTTCATCTTTAACCTTATTAGCAAGAAAGTACAAGTCCCCTCGTTCCACATACACTCCAATTCCTTAGTAAGACGTCATAAGGCTCCAAGTGTCCTATACGCGACGTAGCCATGTTCAATACCAGTTGGGGGGTTTAACTAACACTTAAAATAGGGTGTGTGGCGAATGTGTTTACTTCTCCATTTACTGCAATCAACAGTGTTGTGGCCCATTAACGCGGTTGGTAGCGGAGTGCATCCATGTCATGTGAGAATTTTTAAGTTTTATCCTCGTCCGCCAATTTTGTTATGTTTTGTACTACACAACAGAGACAAAATAAAAAGAGATGCACACACTCGACTGCTTTCAGAACTGAATGTTTAATATACATATACTACACATTCCAATTCAGATCAAGTTTGAAGTAATGATTAATGGACTGGCCATTCTGTACCAGTTTGCTTGAAAGTTATAAGAAAAACCAGATGTTGAGATCATAGGTCAGAACCTTGTACTTGCACTAGAAAACAGGGTTATTATTATGTTACAAATATTAATATAAACCCACATACATTACACATAGCGTTACGGATCCGTGAGACTAGACTAGATTGCTAGAGACATTGGAGATGACTAGTAATTTTCTAGAAAAAACATTATGTATTCAGATGTTTATTTCAGCAGACAATGGATTTCTACGTATCACTTACATATATCTCACAACCATAAAGCCAATACAAGAACATGATCTGATCGCCACACTATTGCCGTTGCGTGTGTCCATGAGATCAGTTTACTATACCAGCTTCGTACAAAACGACCTGTGTAGAAGTAATTATTGTCCGCCGTACTCATAGTCCGGCTACAAAGGTAAAAAATAGAGCACTCGATTTAGTTGACTTTACGCAACATTATTTCACGCTTTACTCCGTTGTCGTCTACGGAGTCCGGACTGGGCTCCCACTGAATCATGATTACTTTCATACCGGTGTAGAAGTAATTATTGTCCGCCGTACTCATAGTCCGGCTACAAAGGTAAAAAATAGAGCACTCGATTTAGTTGACTTTTCACTCAACATTAGTTTCACGCCTTATTCCGTTATTGTCTGTGGAGCCCGGACTATGGCTCCCGCCGGACTATAGTTGTTTCACACCGGTACTCTTTTGACTTCTTCTTGCGTATGAGGCAGCAGCTAAATATGTTGTAAGCGTTGGAGCCAACTCACTGTTGATTGGTTGGGTTTGAGAAATCTGTGCCACCGGTGGACGAAAGGTAGTTAGGGCACTCATTGAGAATGTGATCCGCAGTCTGTGATGGAGAACCACATTGGCAAACTGGCGATGGCCGCAGCCCCATCGGTGCATATTGCTTATTGAAGGCGACCGACTCCTGTGCGAATCCGTTTGGTGACGCCATTCTTGCGGGGATATTGCTGCCAGGTGGTATTTCTGTCTTAGGTGTAATAGAGAGTTGATCTGGTCTTGGGGTATCTAGCCAGGCAGTATTCCATGTCATGTAAGATGTTGAAAGGGGAACTGGAGAGTTTTAGCAGCGTGTCGGCAGAAAGGTCGGCGAGAGCGCAGTCTCTGTCTACCGAGTTGGTGTGATTCTTTGACAGTGTTATGCAGCAGGTGCTTTTGTACAGGCAGGGCCTTATTCACTACGTTATGCGTGTGGTGTTCTCTCCGCAATGCCTGAAAGCACTGGTAGAATTCAGATGGAGTAGGACGAGGCAGCCAGTGATGGTTCTCAAGGTCTCGTTGAATACTGTGTCCAGCTTCTTTGTGTGAGAGCTGTTGCAACCATGCTGGGGCGGCATATTCAGCAGTGCTGTAGACCAGAGCCAAGGTAGTGGTGCGTAGGGTGTTGGGCTGGGACCCCATGAAGTCCAGCAAGTCGGCACAGGAGGTATTATTCCTCGAAGATACCTTGGCGCATACGGACTCGAGGTGCTGCCGGTAAGTAAGCTGCCGGTCAAGCTTCACTCCCAAGTAGGTTGTTGTGGATTGTATGGCAGAGGCGCACCGTTGAGGTTGATTTGAAGTGGCGATTGGCCTCTTGGTGTTGAGGTCGAAGGCAGTAGCGGTTGTCTTGGCTTCGCTCAGGTTCAGTCTCCAAGTCTTGAGATATGCTGCAGTAGGGCCATGTCTGTAGTAGTGTGCGTTCTACTTCTGTCCAGTTTGTCCAAGTGGAGGAGGGCAAGATCGTCGGCGTAGCCATATTGTCTAGTTGTTGATTGAGGTAAATCGCTTGCCTATACAAGTTGAAAAGCCATAGGAGGCCAGTACCTGCGTCAGACGACGCAGACGACTACTCTGCCCATCACTGGTCTTGAGAATAGACCTACGGTTTGCAAGCATGTACATATGAATGTAAAGGTGACGATCCGGGAGGGTCCTGGGAAGCTTGAGTGTCACACGGTGTCGTATGCGCAGTAAGGTCCACCAAGATAGCTCGTTTGACTATGACGTGGAGGTCAAACGATCTATCGGGCTCGGAGACGTCGCCAAATTTTCGCTGTTCCCCTGTCTCCAAACTTGGAAATTTTCAAACATATCGTGAATTCATATTAGTAAATGATCTTCTTAGAAGGGTGGAAATGGTTTGTCAACCGTCCGAATATATAGGTGTCCAAAGCTTTCACCGTGCTCATTAACCAAAACAACTTCCCAACACAGAGAATGGGAGTGGACCAATGTGACGTTGACATGTTTTGTAATTTTACTCTGAATTTTTTAAAATCGTCCAAATTGATGAGGGAACAAGTTTCATGTAGCTAAGAAAGTGCACCATATATGCAACTATATCACATTTTTTTGAAAGTGCCTTATAACCTTAAAACTAATTTCTGAATGTTGCACTTTTGGCACACCCTGTATAACTGCCTTTGATAGTATTTGATAACAGGAATAACATACTAGAAGTCTAAAGAAATCTTTACCATGGAAAGTATAGACTAGACACAAGGCGGTAAAGTTTGTACAGTGGTTATAAATTAAAATTGTTGAAATTGTGCCAAAATATTATATATCATTCTATTCAGCTTTGCCAATCTTAAAAAAAAAAACATAGTCTCCCGACTTATACCTTTGGTACAAGGGGATGCAAATAGTTCAAGGTGGTCATGGGGTCAAATTTACAAAATGGTCGGTTTTCAAGGGGTCCATATTGTCCCCCTTATGCTTTTCAGTGTTAAACCTATTATTGTTTCAATCACCTATTTTTTAAACTGCATAAATGTTTAATTAGCTTGTATGTTTAAATAAAAACGTTTTTAGCTTCTGAGACACCACAATGCCTTCATTTTTTCCATTTTTTAAAGGATCTAGCTTCTTTTCTTCGCGTTCAACTTAATAGAACTTCCCTAAATCTATTGTAATTTTCCCGTGAGTTTCGTGCGTGCGTGTTTGGGAAGTACTTAGTACCAATTACAATCCATAACAAAATATGCTCTTCGTATATTTTTGTTTTGTCAAAGCCATATATCTCAGCACGTATAGAGAACCAAGGAGACATAACAAAAACAGTAAGGCGAGACCTCATACATATCAGTGCGGTGGACAGTAAAGGCAAGCAATGAGAACAATATCTCGGGCTTAAAGGGGTATAATGGCATGAAAAAATTGACATAAGAAAAGGACCCTTACTGAAATCACTTCCCCGAGTTTGAAAACAATTTGGATGTTTACATTCTGTAAAAACAGTAAAAACAAGAAGAATTCCAGGCGGAGGTGGCAGTTTGTGGCAATTTCTGGAACAGAAAAGCAAGGTGTTCACATCCCTGACAGAATTTACAGTGTATCTAGCATGTTTTGCGACACAATTCAAAAGCATTCAGACCGGGATTCAGGCATTGTACTTTAGGCTTGTAGTAAGATATTGTTCTGGCAAGTTAAAGATGGATTAGCCGGGAGTAGCACATATACAATAGCAATGGTCTGTGAGCTGATGACAATATGCTTTTCAAGTTTGGTAAATGCAGGAAGTAATGTCAGCATCATTGTTCCAGAAATTGCCACAAACTGCCACCTCCCCCTGGAAGTCTTCCTGTTTTTACTATTTTTACAGAATGTAAACATCCACATTGTATTCAAACTCGTGAAAATGATTTCAGTAAGGGTCCTTTTCATTATGTCATTTTTTTCATGCCATTATGTCCCTTTAAGTCTTGAGAGCATCACATGTAAATGACATCGGCATCGGCGTGAAGTGTCAATCTTTTGCCAGATATAGTTTGAGCACATTTAGCTATAAAATTGCTCGACACCTTGTAGCTATTTAACCCTTTCAAGTGCCCCTCTTATTGGAGTGCCGTTTTCCCTTTTCTCTCTCGTTCTCGTAAGAGCGCACATGCACTAATATAATTATGTAACGCTACTACAGTTTCAGACGCCAACAATTAGATAACACTAAATGGCAGTTGCCATATATCCGTTTGTAATTTATACAAAGTGGATCTGTTAGTATCGGTACTTCAAGGTATCAGGAGGACTGCTATTAACAAATATATTTTTTAAATGGTGACTTTAATACTCTATTAACATTTCGCCATTGCTTTTGGACATACCATGGATTAGTCGATCAAACTACAAATTAATTAACCATCTGGGTTATACCACCTTCCTTACAGTGTATCCGATTGGTTCATCACATGATATAACATGATATAACCAATCAAATTAAACCTTCTATCTGTACAAACCCTTAAAGTTTTCTTAGCATGTATCCGATTGGTTTATAACCTAAATGATAACCAATACAATCGGCCTGGATACCTCATCACGGGTTCAGCCAAACACTGACGAAACTATTTCGACGTGAACATCATGATCTCTGCAGATTCAGCGAAACCAAGACTTTCGTTAAAAGAGGTATATGCTATCATTGCTCGCTTCTGACTTGTAATCTAGTAATGGCATTCTTTGCAGTCCGAGCAGGCATGATGTAGTATAAGGAATTACATAATAACTAACAATGCTCTATGACAACCAGATAATGATCAGGTGGTTAAAGATCCGAACTCAGTTGATTATTATCGTGTTAATTTTTTAGGAAAATGAAGGATTTTGGGATAATTCTCTAGGAAGCTATACTAAATCATTATTTATTTAACTGTCTTTTTTTCTCTGTTTTTTTTTTGCTATATATTAACTGTAATTGTGATCAGCAGCCTTATTTTATCCGTATGCTCGTAATTTATCATTGTATTTTTATGCCTTATCAAATTAAGTTTCATACTTACGTCTTAATGTGTAATTTATGCACGGGTGCCACTAATTACACGCCCTGTGTTATAAGTGACATCCACATCTCTTACATATTATACATTATTTATATCTAAATCTATTTATTGTTCTATTAATTATCATGTTCATATTTTTTTATATTTGTTACAATATTCATATTTACTGTACATGTGCAATGGGATGGAAATAAACCCAAAACCTGAACCTGAAGTAATTTATAAAAATGTTAGTTTAAATTGCTATCGATGCCAATGTCGACTCCGTCATAGGGTGTTTAAGGATAATAGGAATAAGACGAAAAAGGTCCATCAATGGGTCATTTGTGATCTCAATGTAAACAGAGATGATTCTCCGTGCACATATATGGCTATAGGCATTTATCAAAATTGATCTCATACAAGTGGGATATATGGGGTGTTCAGAAATGAAAATGTCAAAGGTCATAGCCGTAAAAAATACTCCTGCATAGAGTTAAATGGACATTCGCCAGAGTTGCTTGGAATGGTATTTCATTGGGTGTTCAATTATAATAAAAGGTCGTCGACGGTCATTTAGAGATTACAAGCTCATTGGCTTTTTTGGGACTATAGCGCACACAACATGTTTGCGCTGTTTAGAGTGGGGAACCTCTTTTGAATTTCCTTGGCTTTACCTACACTGAACATCGCCCTTTATGCTTCAAAAAGGCTATTGGTTGGGGTATCACCCAAATTGCAGAATAATTTCGTTGAAGTTGATTCTATCGGGTATTAAACAATAGGAGGTAAACATCAAGGTCATGTTGTTAATAAGCTTAAAATACCGCTAATTGCAGAGTAAAGGATAGGTATTTAAAACGGTCAAATGTCATTTGACTTCATGGTCCGAAATAGACCAGTATGCAACAAACGTACGTTTAAGAGAATGTTTATTTCAACATAATGGAAGGTGTATCAACAGAATTAGATCAAAGGTGATATAGCCGTAACTTATGGTCATTTAAGACATCTCTGTTGTCTGTTGGTTTACTGTATGAGTCAATGCACTATTGGTGCTCTTAATTAAAGCAATATTAGCACATTTTTTGAAGAGCGCCCCCAATTTCAAAATTTGGAGATTTTTACACGGTTGCATTGGTAACTGGCTAGTAAACTATACCTGTGAATGGTTAAGCTCGAAAATGTCTATGTGTCACAAACGAAGGAATTTTGTACTAGAATAATTATTATCGGGGATCCCCGATAATAATTCAACGGCCGCTGGAAACGGCCTTCCAATTTTAAATAGGCGGAAATAGCGCCAGGTACGTTTCTACGCTCATCCATTAGTTGTTTTAATAGTTCAGGCCAAGTCAAGTTAGATTTTTTTTTTCTCAAGGTGGCACTATTTCATTATGGACGGACATAAACGTAGCATTTCCAGCTCTGCCGTTAAGTCAAATCTGGGATCCCAATTCTAATTACAAAATCGCTTATTTTTTGATAAATACGCATTTTTTAGCATTCTCGTTCGCAGGTATAGTGTCCTAGACAATTACCAACGTAACTGTGCAAAAATATCAAATTTTGAAAATTGGGCGCGCTCTTCAAAAAATGTGCTAATATTCCTTTAATATTTACATCTGAATTGCGAATTCATTTGTGAAGTTTATGATCCACTTGAATTATGTAGTTCAAAATGAACTGCAAATTGTACATGTCATTTTAGAAGACGCGAAGCATTTTGGAATTTTACAAAATTTGCAACCTCACATGGTAAATGCCAATTATTGTTAAACAACCTTGCCAACAAAACAGGGTTTGTGTACCGCTTTCCCATTTTTTTTTTTTTTCTGTTTTAAACACTCTAAACAGACGCGAATTCCGTCTTACATGTTAGAATTTTCTAAAACTTCGTATTGATCTGTCTTGCAAACCCGACTATCATACACACCACCGCAAAAAATAATTACAGACAGAGGAATAATGTTACAGATAATTTAGTGGAAATATACATTAAAGAGACACTGGCATATTAGAAAAATAGTGCGCCCTCAAGATTTTTCAAAATCGATATTTTGCATGGTTGTAAGGCTTTTATATACAAAAGCTCTCACCCGAAATGATTAAGACCAAACCAGCTTCCTTATGGGTAAACAGAACGATTTTATAATTTAGCGTCGCCGGCGACGTTAAATTCAGCAGACGACGAAAATGGCGTTTAACACAAGAACACGCACGCCGTATGCATGTTTCCCACGCTATGCACACTGTTTGATCGGTTTATAATCTTTGTGGTTTTAATATCAGTGAGTACGAGTCAAAAATATTCATGTAATATACACATTTGTTGATTAAAGTTATGGAAAACTTAAAAGTTGGCCTACAAATTACCTGGTTGTCTTTATCCTCATATCAATGTCCCTATCTGTTTTGGGGTAGGTATGTTATATTTATGTGTTAAAAGATATCTCTTTCTTCCAATGGGGCATAGATTATTCATTTGAGAGCAAATTGAAAGAAGAAATTTCATATTTTTGAAAAAGTGCCAGGTGCCCGCTTTAAGTACGAAAAATAGGAGTCAAAGGTGTGCGTGAATGATGATGATGATGATGATGATTATGACGATGATGACGATGATGACGGTGATGATGACAATGAGGACGACGATGGTGATGATGATGTTGAGGACGACGATGATTATGATGCTGACGATGAAAACCATGAGAATATTGAAAAAAGAAACAAATCAACAGTTTAGTATAATAGGAATGAATAAAGTGCTTTGCCAGTTCATCTTCTAACATGACTACGTCAAGACGTGAAACGACATGACTGCTGGCATTGGTGTCACTTCAAATTTCCGTGCTTGTGAGAATCAACATCTTTTTTCAACGCTAATTGTTAGGAAAGAAAAGGGATACGTACAGCGGAGAACGGAAATTAACCGGCTCGTGTCTTAACGTGGAATAGACGCATACCGCTATGACCTCCATGATGTTTAGTGTGCCGTAATGTCTTGTTTTAAAGAGACGGTGTTGTTATCTTCATCGTTAAAATAATCATTTGACGAGAGCTCCTAGTACACAACTGCACCTTTAATCGCATAAGTCAATTCACCGGGCAAGAAATGAAGATGATGGAGATTTGTCTCAGTCTCAGTAAAGATATTACGAATTATTCCGCTAATCGGACAAGAGGGTGTCTACATCGAGGCTAAAACCAGTCAATTACAGTCTGTCCATCCAATACCATAAATGATAAGCCAGTGACTGAAAATTGACGAAGAGAGCGGGACAGCAAAAAAACCCTGAAGACGCATTTCCTTATTCTGTGATGTCTAGTTAACAAGAGATTGTCTTAAAGGTCAGTTGATTGTCATGGCACATTTTGTCCTTATGCACATATTGTTGTATCGGTGTGTCTTATACCCCGATTACAGAACACGAACTTTGTTACAAACCGCATTCTGTACGATACATAAGACAACAGGCAATACCTAGACCAACAGTTTAGATGATGTAAAATATCAACTGTTTTGGAGCTATTGAGGGAATTTGAGGAAAGTTGAATATCGTTCGCGAAATGTCTACTTAATAGAACAGAACCATGTAACTATCATTTAAAGTAAACAAAAATTATTTAGGTTTCATTTCGAGTTGTATGGCTCGTAAATCTTACCATGATTCGTCCAGGTCATATTCAGTTTTAGCAACAAAGCTTCTCCCGAGATACATAAGAAGACTAGAGTCATGCAGCTTTAAATGATATCACATTGAGTTTGATCATTAAAATTGACACGAAGCTCGTAGTTGACAACATGAGTTTCAACATTATGTCAAAAACGATTTACGATCTCTCTCTCTCTCTCTCAAAAATGCAATATTTTTCCATTGGTGAATTACCCCAAAATAATGGATAGTGCTTTTTGCAAGTTTTTTCATATAGCTAAATGAATTCACAAGGTAATATGTAATCTACTTTTTCCCCTTACATTTATAATATTGTGAACAACATTTCAATACAATATTGTTTCAATACCATATCTAGAACAATAATAAATCAATAATTGATGGCAAAATCAAAAGCATTCTCGTTGTATGTATTAACGACAGAAGAATAGCCAATTTGGTTTACATGAGTATAGCATGTTTCAGGTACTCTCGCTTACAACCGTGTTTGTTCTTTTAGTTCAAGGGGGCGTTTACGATTTACTCTACAAAGAGCGGACATTCACTCTGTGGATCAGTGCAATATTAAATTTTCATTCATGAGCGTATTTCTTGACAACGCCATAGGTACTTCAACCTTTTACTCAGTGTGTGGGGTAAAACTATTTCGATATATGTCTGCACTGCCAAAAGTGAGTGACCGTCTCATTTATGTGCTCAATAGCTAAAAGCTGTTTTAATCACGGTCAGGAACGGTACACTAACGCCACAGCAATATTTTTGGATATTGGTCTACAGTTCCTACAGCTGATATCGTAAACTATGTAATTGTTTATATTCCAGGCGATGCATACTTAACCAATGATACTACACGGTTCCCACAAAATAAGTTCCCCCTAAAATTCAAGGACATTTCGTTGCATAACTTCGCTTAGAACCAGGTGATTGGAAAATTTTAAAAAAGTTTTAAGAGAGGAAACATTTGGCTCTGCCACAAAAGTCGTTGCTTAAAAAAACACCTTTGGCATCAACACATACTCCCTTTTTTTCCAAAATAGCCTAAAATAAGAATTAACAATTGACAACAACCATTTCATTTCCATATTCATTGCGATCTGAGGTAAATAAGCTTAAGACATTGACGCATGGGCAAAAAAATAAACAAGACAAATACGCAGGAAAATAAAGAATGAGATGGAGTAAGCTGTACATTCATCAGTATCAAATAGTCATTTTTCTTTGCATATTGCTCTTGTTTATGAAAGAAAGAGGCCATGTTTGAAATGCCTGTTTCAAATCAAAATAAGCTTAATATTCTTTTGCCATTCAGGGTGAGACTCGATAGTCAATTCCACCTCCACTGATGACATTATTGTAGTGTTTACACATGCTGTTTACCAATTTGATGATGTTCTGTTGATGAATGTGGTTCCATGCTCGCGGGATAATTGCACGTTGAGCCAGTGTAGCGTTCTCCTTTATCTGTCCATCTGCTTCACATTTCGAGTGGTGTTGCTTACACAAATCTCATCTCATTGCTTTTTTGTATGCATATTTGTCTTGTTTGTTCATTTTGTTTGCCTTTTCGTTCATGTTTTAAGGTTATTTACTTCAGACCGCAATGAATATAAAGAAAGAAAATGAAATTGTTGTAAATTTATAATTTCTTGACTTTAGACCTTTGAATACGATAAAGTGCCACTTTTTCTGACAACATCATTTTTAGAAAAAAAAGGAGTTTGTGTTAATGACAACACAGGGTTTCGTGTACATAGACGGCTCGATCATTTATTTAAAAAATTATAACTCAGACGAAGACAAGCATTTAACTTGTATTATATGAAAGATAATTGTTATAGAATTACTTGTGGGCTGAAAAATTTGAAGGAAAAATTCGTCCATGGTTTCAAAATGCAACAAAACTTGTAAATTAATGCAAATTTGGCTGAAAATCTAAGATTGCGGCCGTGAACCTATTGTTTTCCAGGTGCTCACAAAATAGTCATCAGAAGAAAATTAAGTGGAAGACAAGCAATTGCCATGTTTTATATCGAAGATAATTGCATAAGGATTAATTTAAGACCCCAAAAAATGAAGAAAAAAAATCGTCTTTGGTTTCAAAATCCACAAAATATAGGAACAAAATGGCGGATATGCAATAAGTGATCAGTTCCGAACCCTGTGACAAACGGTTTTTTTAAAAGCAACGACTTTTGTGGCAGAGCCAATTATCTCTTCTCTTCAAAACTTTTAAATTTTCTATACATCTAGTTCTAAGCGAAGTTATGCAACGAAATGTCCTCGAATATTGGGGGGGGGATTTTTTGGAACCCCTTACATTTGCTATACCGAATGTTTACCAAGGTATATTTTCCCTGATATAGTTACCCTGAGAAATCTTAAAATGTTCATTCTTGAATTTACTGTTCTTGTGGAGCATTGGGTTGACAAGGCCCATCAGTTCAAAACAAATAAGGTACACTAATTCCGATATCATGGAAATGATGGAGAACTTTCCTTTCTGGCTGTTCTTTTCTCGGGCTAACAGCGCGCAGCCTTAGATTAAAACTACAGCTTGCTTCAATAAAAATGCAGGATTGGAAACAAAAATATTAAAGATACAAACACATATGTCTATTATTATGTTAACACTCTTTTAAAAGTTAATTCCCTACTCTTTACTCTTCTTTTTTATTCCATCTCATCCGACACTCCTGTGCAAACATAGAGCACATTTAAGAAGAAGGGTTATGAATTCCGAGCTGGTCCTAATTGAGAAATCCCAGATACCTATAAAGGTTTTAATTTAGTAGAGGCAAGAGTCTTTGTGAATCACAAAGGAGGACATGTGAGGTAGGGTAGGGTTTGCAACAGGTATTATTTTAATTATGAATTGTAAATTTTATTAATAACTATAAAGTAAAAAAAAAAACATTTAAAACAAAGGACATGAATTAATGTGATCATAAATTTTCCATGCAAGTATTTGAACAGATGATCGGATCCATTTAATGCCATTTGACTCAAGGTGCAATATCATGTCCAAAACGTGAGTTCAATTCCAATGCAAGTCGTGTGTATTTGATATGATATCAGAAACGGCCTCCATTATGCTTTGAAGCAATAGGTAATTAAATTTAAGTGACACTTATCATCAGTTGTCTTAAACAATGTTTTGTTACGGGTTGTCTACAATGCATGCATACTTACATTGTACATAAGTGGTCGTTGCGTTAAGGTCATTGAATCGGACCAACCCGATTCTGACGGGCTTAAAAAAACTTGCCATAATCTTTAAACCGAAAATCCAAATTACACTAAACATAAATCGTGTCAATGATGAGACTATGGACAATCGAATCCTTATCAAAATAGACACAATTAGTCAGAAATAATTTGCTTTGAATCACTCTATTTCCTTCTTCTGCCTATCGGTCTGTTCGTCAGTTCTTCAAAAGGAATACATGGTTAATCTCCAAACTGTCTACCATTTCATGATTTGTCATCTATCGCCGAAGGGGAACGGCCATGGGAGCATTGCAAACTTTTCAGCATTTCTTTAATTTTTATTCAGTGTTTTGCGCAGTATGGAATCAATAAAAAGTCGTTAACAAAATGGTTTTATTTCAGAGTACAAAGTGTAATATAAAATAAACTTACATTGACATAAAACAAAAAGGTTTATTGAACCACCGTGCATCTATAAAAGGGTTAATCTTATGAAGAAGAAAGTCGAAATAGGACGCAGTAATATGAAACCTTGTTTGTCATAACAGCGGGAGTTATGCCCATTTGCATATCCAATGTTGGAACTTCAAAGGTTAGAAATACCATATTTACTCTCACTCTACTTTTGTAATGAGAACATGGAAACAATACTACTGTCCGATAATTAATTGTATCAGGCTTCGAGAGATTTTCTGAATCACAGTAGAACAATTGAAAGAGGATTCGATTATTGGGGAAACACGATAATAGAAATTAAGTATTGTTTGTAAACGTTAAGGAATAGAATAATTTACAACTTTTAAAAGTGCATATTTTATCATTTTAACTATTAAGTCGTACCACCATAAACAAATTTAGAACAAACTTAGCGATTAACGACGGTAATTTATTGATATGAACGTACTAAATTCATAATTCTATCCTACAGCTTTCTGTTTTACATTCATGATTAGTTTTCTGGATAAAGAAGGCAGTAGATGGAATCGGCGAAGTGAGTTGCAATCGACGAGCTTTGTATACACGTTATGCCTTGATACATTTTACTGGCAATAGAATATCACGCCGTTTTATTAGCTTTTACGCTTGTCTGAGAATTCATCCAAATCCTCAGAGAACTAAGAATAGACTTGTCTATTTTCATTATAACGTTTAAGTGTGATAACGAAATGCACGTGTAAGATTCGTCACAAGAATATGTGAATCCTCAAATTATTCTCGTTTTGGTTGAAATAATATTTTTTATAATATATTTTACTAAAAATTCACCGTATAAGCACACGTGAAAGCAGTTTTCAAATACCATTTTGGAGAATTGAAAAATCGAACGTTAGTTTACTTCATTCTTGTAAGTGCGGATGGTGGGCTTTTATGCCAAACCATAAATCGGAATTCTTTCATTTGCAAAACAATTTCTATATTGACCATTTTCACACACTTTCGTTAGTAACAGCGAAAACATTAATTTGAAACCTTTTGAAACATATTGGTGGTGCTATTCAAAATTTGTTTTGCTTCTTAAATAGTACTGGAGTAACTTTTTTATTTTTTTTATTTCAGCAATGTAATTGTAATTATGTCCTTAAATTATGAGCTAAATTTTATGGAAAAAAGTCCTTTAGGAAAGTGATTTTTCGTTTTTGGGCGGGAGAAATTGCTGCCCGTTGTTTGTGGTCGGGCTTATGTACCCCTATCAATGACCAGATATAGAGTTTGGGTAAAAAAATTCAACGGTGAAGTGGTTTCAGAGGGGGTTAACTCGGACCCCCTTATGCACAGAGTACAATCTTATGCACTTAAAGCAATAACAGCACTCTTTTGAAGAGCGCCCCCAATTTTCAAAATTAGAATTAGAGTTGTGTTAGTAATTGTCTAGTAAATGATACCTATGAGTGTTAATGCTAAAAAATGCGTATTTGTCTTAAAAGAAGCGATTTTGTAATTAAAATTGGGATCCCTGATTGTAATTTCATGGCGGAGCTGGAAAGGCCAAATATATGTCCGTCCATGATGAAATAGTGTCACCGCACGAAAATGATCTCTAACCTGACTTCCCTGAACCGTCGGAACAACTAATGGATGAGCGTAGACACGTACATGGCACAATTTCCCGGCTATTTCATATTAGAAGGACTTTTCAGTAGCAGTTGAATTACTATCGGAGATTTCCGATATTAATTATTCTAATTACAAATTCTTTCCTTTGAGACAAACAAAGGGTTTTGAGCTATAGCATTCACAGGTATTGTTTACTAGTCGATTACCAATGCAACTGTACAAAAATCTCAAAATATCCGGAAAATTGACTATGCGATATGCAATTGCAGAATGGCTCTGCTGCCGATTTCCTTGTTAAAACGTATAAGTAAAATAAAGGTTATGTTTAGTCCATTTTTTCTACATGTAGAAATTGACAGCGCATTGTCAAAAGCATTAACTGAGCTATCAACATAGCAAAGGTACCTTTCAAAATGACACTTTTTAATTGTCTATGGTATTTCACTAACCAATGAACACTAAGTCTAGTCCATGCTGCTTAATTTTGTGTGTCACAATTGGTTGATTTTGCTGTTGTTGTAATTCTGTCCGAACCCAAAGCGGTGATCTTTTAATATGCATTTCATAAAACAAAACAATACATAACAATAAAAATAGACTTTCTATATCAGTATGCACCCGTTTATCTTTTCTTAACATGTTTAAGATTGGCTACTCTCTTAACCATATGAATTACCAATAAAATCGCTCCTTAGTATTCGGGGCGTTAACATACGAGACATACGTGTGACAAAACTTATATGAACAATAGCAGCCTTACTATTTATTTCTTCTTTGAAATTATTCGCTAGTTTCTCTCTCTCTATGCCTTGCTAGAAATATCTCTAGATGAACATCAGAAAACCACCGGTACAGGCTACTTCAGCTGTCAGAGCTCCTTGGATATTCACTCATATTGACAAAACCAGCTCAATTCGTAAAGGAAGTTCATCGTAAAAATAACTGATGTTTTGTTTTTATTGGGGATAAGTAAGTTTTGGACGTCAATTTGCTAATTAATAAACTTTTCGATTTAAACAACATTGCTATCTTTTTTTTCAGGATTTTTAAACAAGTAAGCTACATTATATGAATATCAAAAACCCAATTCAGATTTACAGTTTCGACAGTCTAGTATTAATACTGTTAGCTATTCCTGCTTGGGGGTGTGTGGGTGGACCTTAAACCTGGTGACATTACAATACAAGTTCTGAGGTTGGATACTCGATACGACGCCCTGCAAAGAAATACTCCCTGAATTTTCTTTGAGAAGCTTCTAAAAGGAAATAGCAGAAAATATACAAATTGAACTACTCTGTCCGGCTTACTTCTGTCCGGCCTTTCACCAGATGTGCAAAATCATTGAAACGACACTGCTCATCTCGTGTTGATTACACACTAACCACTATCATTCGGATGAATGCGCGGGAAAATGTAAACCGGAAGAAGAACGCGTTTTCGAAGAGAAAAGTTTAGGCTCGATATCACCTTCAATCAGGTGAGAACTGTCCGCTGAATGATGGAATTACCTTTAAATTCGAGATACACTCGGGTTTCTTTTGATACGGAAAATTGTTACCCTAGGATTTTTGTACCTTATTTGACGCTGTTGTACTCTTTTCCCATTGGCCCTTTGTTATCTTAGACACAGAGCAGAAGTCGTGCCTTCCCGCTTTATCCATTAGCAGACGACAGAACGCATCGATAACTTTCGCGCCAAACCACCATGTCGTTTAACGCGCTGATTAGTGCAAACATGCACTTTGGAACAAATTGGCTTTTAAAATTTCAACATCGTCTTAAGTCTAAGTAACAACGTCGATATTGAAGGGCCCATTCTTGTCTTGTGAATTTGACAAACATACATGTTTTCCTTAAAAAAGTTAATATTTTTGTTTTCTTCAGGTGACTTTGGGTGCTGCAGAGGACCTGTTTCTGGATGGATATCTGTGTTTTCGTTTTTTGTTTGGTCCGCCGTCCCTTTCCTTTCACGTGATATCTTTTTGTTTACTACTTTTGTTGCTGTCCAAGGGCGTCCCAGAAAATTTCGAATCCGGACTGAGTTCACACCGGTGTCGTGTCCACAAGTCATTAGTATGGCTTGTGTTTGGTGTCAGGATTTATTCAACTGAGTAGCTGATCCGGGGCACGTGTATTCATGATACGGATGCTCATAACATTGCCCGCATTTTATAAGATTGGGGCGGATTGGGAACAGTCCTGGGTTTACAACCCTACTCCGTATCAACACTGACGCGATTGTATGGCAGTTGTGACTCTCTGTACACAGGGGAACGACGCTTAACGTCCCCTCCTAAGGATGGGATGCTTTCATGATTAAATTGCCCAATTCCAAGTTAAACATGGAGGAGAGCGGTGTTCTTTATTTAATCAATTCTCTATACAGATTACATCCAGACTGAGCCCCGAATAAATCCCAGCAAGTGACCCCCCGGGATTCGAACCGGGATTTTTTGGTACATTTGCGACACAGGCAACAACCCTACCGCTAGGGCCACGCTCTCCCACAGTGCACACCTGTGGGATTGATCGTTAATTTAGGTAAACTGGGCCAACTTGATATCTTTTTTGTGCACCCCGGGGTGGCTGTAGCACCCGAAGATCTGACTGGGCACTACGGCGGGTCGGTAATACTTTATTCCCTGTTTCTAAAATTGAAAACAAAGTTCGTAGTTTTTGATATAATTTCTCAAGACTAGATTATACCGAAAGGCATTGTGGGAAAAATGGATTTCGCCCGTAGAGATTGCGTGTTAACTTTTCTGTGTCTTCGAGTACCGAAGATACCCGACAAAAACGTTCAATTTTCTCCTGCGCTTGGTTCTTTGGTTTAGTAACCCAATTACGATACATATTTGAAACAAAACATAGTAACTGACCCTCTGATGCCAAAAGTTCCTTAGAACCCCTCCGTTTTCCCGGAGATATTTGAGATAAGTTTCATTTACAACAACACATTCTCTATGACGGACTGCATAACGTTAATCCTCTCGCGCAAGTAACAATTTAGAAATATCTTTCTGAGCTGTGACACAGACTACAACACCGTTCCGGACCGCCGTACTGTATTTGATTAAAAGGATATAAGCCCCATCTGTGTGCGTCAAAGTTGAGTAAACCCTTTTTATACGCATAGTTGGGTAAACATACCTCTTTGCGTAAGGTTACTAAACTTTTTAATAAGATCTTACTCAGTAGATTGAGGTTGTGCGACCTTATACAGTGCAAAGCTTTTAATCCAACCTTCAAAACATATTAGATATGGTAAACACCGTAAAATTGGCAATAACCACTTACGCCATTACTAGCTGAAACTACCATAAAGCACAATTGGTAAATCGAATCAAACCATTTTCCTGCTTTCATTTCAGAAATAGAACAGAATATCTTGGATTAATTGAGCAGAACATCTTAAATGATTTGTTGCATATTTCTTCAAGTCACCCAAACTTTTCTTGTATTCTTATATTATCATAATGGCTAGTGATTCTCTTGGTAAAAAGGATTTTTTTTTTACATTTGTTGTTGTTGTTACAGCGTACTTAAATGATGCGCAGAATCTACAATGGGAATACGAAACGTGTTTAGAGCAGGAAAAGAGTACCTCTTTGTAGATGCCAATCCTCGCCAATGTCTTGCATGTTGGCTTATCTGATATAGTCTCAAATTTGGCTCATTCGGTGATGCAAAGCACGCAATTGCTTTCACCTGTCTAAAAACCCCACTGAATTAAGTAGAAAATAGTGGTTATGAAAGGCAAAATAAATCACAATAAAAAAAATAAAAACATACCTTGGTAGCAATATTGCATAACAGCTAACAGTGTGCACTTTAATATCTGCATAAAAACATATTGCTTATTCCCTTGTTTTGGTTTTTGTTGTTTGTTCTGTTTTGGCTTATTTTCTATTTACTCACGTGTTCATGTTTTGTTTTTATTTTGGTGGGGAGGAAGGGGGAAACAACACTTGTAAAACGTGAAAAAATATAAAGTGGGGGAGGGGGAGGTAGGCCAACGTTTTGGCAGATGGGAGTCCTGCCGTTCCACCACGATAAAACCCTCTTGGGATTAAAGGCTGACTCAGAGATTTCGAAATATATAATTTTTTGTGTAGAATAGCCATCTAGAACTGAAGCTTAATTTCCCCAATGAGAGATAAAAACATTTTCCGTTTCGCATGTAGTAAATCATTTATTCACAGTATAACAGAGTGGCATTGGATACCGTGTTTACTACAATTCCGGATCCGGAATTTTTATAACAAAGTTGTGATTTTATATATGATGGCCTTAGATTCGAGCTTAGTACTTATACACTGATTAATATATATGGACAAGCATTGTGTAGCTAAAAAACAGATTTGTTTGAAAATGAGTGCGCCTCATCGGGAAATCTGAGTCAACCTTTAATGACCAATCTGGCTATTCTGTACGTGTCTGTTGAGTCAAAGTTCTCTATCTTATTTTTTTCGAGGGTGGGAATGTCAATTGTGAAAAATGGAACAAAGGTATAATGCAATGACTGTAGGTTTTCCCAGGTTTAATTTGTTTTTTTTCTACCGTGTTGGAGTATGCGTATGAAAAGTGTTCTCCACTTAGGATATTGTACTATACTTGGGTAAATTCATGTCGTCTAAAACAATACTGTACCACTTAATTTGTTGTTCAGTACCAACGGCGTCCAAAGGTTACGCAATTTCTTTGTGAGCGATGTTCATTATGGAAATGCCGACACCATATTCTATGTTTCGGGTCCTTTCAAATTTAAAGCGGCACTGGCACATTTTCACAAAATATGAAATTTCTTCAATTTGCTCTCAAATGATAGTCTAGGACATTGGAAGAACAGATATATATTTTACACATAAAAATAACATACCCCAAAACAGATAGGGACATTGATATGAGGATTATAAGCATCCAGGTATTTGTAGGCCAACTTTTAAGTTTTCCATAACTTTAATCAACAAAGGTGTATATTACAGAATTATTTTGACTCGTACTCACTGATATTAAAACCACAAAGGTTATAGACCGATCAAACAGTGTGCATAGCGTGGGAAACATGCATACGGCGTGCGTGTTCTTGTGTTAAACGCCATATTCGTCGTCTGCTGAATTCACGTCGCCAGCGACGTTAAATTATAAAAATGTTATGTTTACCCAAAAGGAAGCTGATTGGTCTTAATCATTTTGGGTGAGGGCTTTGTATATAAAAGCCTTACAACCATGCAAAAATATCGATTTTGAAAAATCTTGAGGGCGCACTATTTTTCAAATGTGCCAGTGTCTCTTTAACAAAGCGGTCCCAGATTATTCCGCTCGCTTACTCTAGATCAATTTAGATCACGTAAATCATCAGTAGGGAGAATTGTGATCAAGTGTCAGCAAGACTGTGTATTGCAACAAGAATTCGCCGGATTCCGATCGATATTCTCCCAATATTGCGATATTTCTACATTTCGCGCCAAACAGAGTCGTGCTTGGAATAATGTAGGGAGAATTATATGACTTATCAATCGATATTTGCTAATCAGAAGCTCGTAGCCCTTCAATGCACAACGCTAACACACCATAGACCATTTAAAGCCGAGCTAAAAATTGCAACATATATTAAATTTCTATCGATTAGCAATCGTGTGGTTACCATAAAATATTCCAGATTATGTAGGAAAGTCCTGAAAACAATCAGAGAAAAATTTCTTTTTAACGTGTGTTTCAATGGGACGACTATTTACCGGCGTAATCTCCGTTTAAGCCTAAGCGGCTTTATTCCCATTTGCCTTGCTAAGTTGGGCCTATACCATGCTATCACATATGCATCTATGTAAAATATGAAAAAAACATCTTCCGTTGTTCATGATACATGCAGCTACTGGAAAACTTTCATTCGCGACACAAACTTGCAGCCCGTCTCCCAAAGTCCATAAGGCGCACCCCACTTAACCCTTCCACGATTGGAGTAATGCGTATATCGATTGCATCCCTTGCCCCAGGAACCCGGTATCCACTGGTTTGTACCAGACAGCTTGTGCCGACTTAGACATCGTTATACCAGATCCAGCGCCGGAGTTGTAATTGATTTGTGCATAATCCAGTGGTATTCATGTTTCTGCAACACGGGGATCACGAACTGAATTCTCCTTACTGATGATTTACGTGACGCGCCCTGAGTATTCACCAGTGGCGGATTTAAGAGTCAGCAGTGTCAGCAGCTGCTGACAGGGCCCCCCTAAAATATTGCTCTCAGGGCCCCCTCGGACGCACCTTAGTCGCACTAAAGTGCGATATTGGGTTGCTTCTTGACGCTAAAGGGGCCCCACCTTAAGCTGCTGACAGGGCCCTTTTCCTTAAATCCGCCACTGGACAAGCCGGAAGAGTCTGTGAGCTGAAAGTTTCGGGTCCCAGGCGATATTCTTGGCCACCAGTGAAAAAATGCGCCTTACTTGAATTGTCCCTAAAGTCACCTTCACAGAGGGAGATATATCAGGAGTGCTAATATCTTAAAACGGATAAAGTAGGCTGCGAAGGTGACAGGCTGGTGTTCTCCAATTGAACTATTCCCCATGATTCAGAGAGGCAATTGCATAGCATTGGTAAGGAAAGCAAACAGTACCTGTTTACAATGTTGACTGCTTTACAAGAACATATGCTATGCATTATGCTACGACCGGTAGTACTAAGGGGACTATAGTCATGCAGTTCAAACATAATGCAAATGAAGAAATTACTTCCAATCGTTTTTAACTGGATTTGAAATCAACCTCTCATCATGTAACCCTTTTTGGTACATTTGAGGAACATCTATCATGTTTATCCTCTGTTGTACCTGTCCCAGTTATGGTTTACAAAAAAATCTACTTCTTCTAAGTAGCCGTGTTAGCCCCCCCCCCCCCCCACACACACACACACACGACTTCACAAAGTGGCGAAAAGCTTTCTGTTTCCTCCCAGTTTTTAATTTCCTCGAGCGATGCTGATAGGAATATTTGGGGTCAGTTTTCGTACGGCTCAGATCGCAGATTTCGCCAAAAAGTCACCTCGTTTGCCTTCAAATAACAAACAACAGATTGCGTGTTATAGCAGATGCATTAACACGTGCATTTTAGGAAGCGGTCATTATTATGCCGGGGGGGGGGTGGAGGATTTCAACTTTTTTCGGCAAAAATGTTCGCGTTCCCCCCTCGCTTATGTTCAAAATTTCACTCTCCCCCCTTGATCATGACTGATTTCCCCATTTAAAAGTCATGTTCCCCTCTCTATCGTTCATGAAAAATTTCACTTCCCCCCTCTCTCGTACAAAAATTTTTCGGGTTCCCCCTCAAAATCCTCCATTCCCCCTGACGTAAATAATGACCCCTCCCGTGTAAAATGTAATTTTTGGACGACTAACTATAGTGTGGGTTGGTATGTCAATGAAAACAGTTCGTAGGATTTTTGTGCTAAAGTTAATTTTCTTGCTGTTTTTAATTCAATAGGGAACCCGACCAGGTCATGGAGAATTTCAACAATAAGGAGCATTTTCAACCCAGGGTGACCTTAAACCCATTCCGGGTCTATACCGCTTAAATAAAGGTTGGAACCAGGCAAATATAATTTGCGCTAGTGTAACCTTATGAGGAGACGAAACGCGTTAGTGTTACATTAAAACACAATTTGACGCGATTTTAAATTTTTCCCTCTTACTAACATTTCACCCCTTGAAGAAGGGGGCATTCATTTTACCACATCATTTATGACAGTTAGGTTCCTATTGAACCACCAGCAACACTAAACCCTTAGCACATTTTCCTGAAATATACTTCGCACGTACAATTCATTTCCTTTTTTTTTTCTAAATGCGTAGTATAAGATGCCTTTTAGTATTAAAAGAAACGACCGTGTGCTCCTAAACTACGTTTCCGAGACAAATAACGTCAGGCAGAATATTTGGCTGAAATGACCTTCATGTGACAATTTCTATATTGCAAATTATACCGATAAAGTGGTTGCTTTCCAATGAATAACATAAAAGCGATTTTATATAATCACAATACATACCCATAGAGAACTAAAATAAAAGGTGTAAGGATAGGTCATCAATTAATTCGTGTATAGTTCAACTTTCTAATAAAAGCATGGTCTTAGTACACATAGACATCTTTTTCTTAACCTGCGTGTATCACTTGTGTTGAAATGTCCCTTTATTATTTATCTTTAGACGATCAAAAATGTGATACCGCATAATTGAAAAAAATGTTACGGAATTCTAGTCATCCTTGTTGCACAAAAAACAATTTATCAGTAAACGAAGACAGCCTGTGTACGAAGGGTTTTATGTGTCTTCAGTGATTCTACTGCACGCGTTGTTTGTGTAGGTGTTAGTGCCATAGACAAATGTTCTAACAGCCCTGGTCAGCATACGGACGAAGAAGCTATTCTTCCGTCCGAATGCGTGTACATGACTGTAATATAGCTGTACGGTGTTGAAATGTAGAGCGAGATGCTGAATTGTGTGTGTATTATTCTTGTGATGAGAGATCGTGCGCTGATAAAGGTATTAAAGAGACACTGGCACGTTTGAAAAAATAGTGCGCCCTCAATATTTCTTTTTCAATATTGATTGCTTTTTTCATGGTTGTAATACATTAATCCCTCACCTGAAATGCTTAAGACCAAATCAGCTCTCTTATGTGTAAACACAGAGGGTGTTTTGTATTGAGTCAATCCACAATGCACCAGTTTCAGTTTGGGGAAAATTTCACTCAACGGTAATGTGATCCCACAAAATCCTATACTTAACACCACAAAAATCTGACTTCTATGCTATTTTCGCCCACGAAGCATTAGTACTAGAATTTTAAGCATGTATGAAATCTCATGTGGTTCTTAAACTTGGAACACTGTTTATCCTAAGTATGACCAGAAGTTTTGTATAGAACAGTATAGGCACATTGCAATGCATTGTGGGGAGTGAGTAAAACACCCTCTGGGGTAAACAGGACGATTTCCGTCGACATTTATTAAGCAGACACGGAAACACGCCGATTTCCCTCTCTGTTCAAAAGCTTTGATCAGTGTGTAAAGGTATTTAATAATGCCATATTAGCATATTTCATCATAATATATCTGGCTATCCTGTACGTTGGGCAAAATTGGCTTTGTAATTCACTCAGAACGCTCTTAGGGCGAAAATCGTTTCCCCATAACGTTCCATTCGTATTGCGGTTTATCCGTTTTAGAAACAAAGGATATGAATATTAATTTATGCAAATGAAGGATTAATAACCCTCGAATAACAAAGGATATGCCTTGTTAACGCTTATTATTATATTACTATTATTATGATATATATATTTTTCGACTTTCCAGGTGCATTATAGGAATTTACAAGGACAGGAGTATGATATTCCACCGGTTCACATTTCCTTTGTTTGATGAGCTTCAAACTGATTGAAGAAAGGGACGGTCCTTACAAATATGAAGCCACAAGGAAGTGAACAGGATTCTGACTGAGCCATACCCAGAAGGAGGAAAGTTGTGTTGTGTAGTCAGAGTGTTGGTATTGAGTCACAATCCCACAATGCACCAGTTTTGGGAAATTTATCTCAATAGGTCACGTGATCCAACCAAATCCTATTCTTAACACACAAAAAAAAACCTACTTTTTTATGCTCATTACCCACCAAGCATGTCTTAGGGAATTTTAAAACATGATAGTGTGAACTGTCTTTTCGTTCTTAAACTTTTGGAACACTGGTTATCCTTAAGTATGACATGTGTTAGTACGCTGCAGATGGCACATGTAATGTATTGGGATTGATTCAAAACACCCTCTGTGGTTATGTAAGAAAGAAGTGTAGTGTGCGTATTATATGTACGCGCGTGTTTTGTGTTTATTATGCTGATATTACTAAAGTTAGTGAATTTTAGGACGCCTTCAAACTCGACTTGTCGTTGCCGGCGGGGAAAAGATCTCGGACAGACGAACCGTCCACATTTTTAATCGTCTTTCACGCCGTTATAAAGTTCATGCATTCAAAAACGATTTAATTTGAGGTGTAAAGAAAATACGTAACCGATTCAAACCCGTGTATATACTATACGGCTACGACCACAAACTCGTTTTGATTTTGACTTGGCTTCCTAATTAACCACGAAGCTAAATTTACGCGTGATTATGCTTAATTGTGATGGTGTCATGCATATATCGTCGGCAGCAGCTAGAGGCAACATCATCGTAAGTGATTTTTTTGGCGAAATGAGGTTTTAACCACAAAGTGGAAAATATGCCATAGTACACATTTTAGACATGTTCAAAGTGAATTACCTTAATTAAATTGAAATTATGCCTAAAAGACATCGCAAGTTTAGTTTTGTATATTTGGCCACTTTTGTTAGTGCAACATCATCGTAGTGCATTTGTGATTCCGTTGCACTCAAATTCTAATTTGTGTTTGCACTCAATTGTGATACCTGAGGTGCAAACCAATCGTAATTGCCAAAACTGTTTTTTCTCTTTTCTTGGTAGTTTTTTAATTTTCAAACTGAAAAATGCTGATACGAAACATTAT
The DNA here is from genome assembly GCA_023653785.1 of Ophioderma brevispina. NCBI lineage: Eukaryota > Metazoa > Echinodermata > Ophiuroidea > Amphilepidida > Ophiodermatidae > Ophioderma > Ophioderma brevispina. The sequence goes on from JAMKCH010085010.1 coordinate 56,877, forward strand.
TTTGTATTTATTGTTTATGTGTGAAAAGACAAATATGCTGAAACAAGATAATAATTTATTATTTATTTCTAACACGGATTATGTATGGTGGTGTTGACAAATTTAAACTGTATAATATTTTCACCTTTTTTTGTCTTTGGAAATCACTTGGGAACACAAATCGCAAAAAAAAATGATTCATCTGTAAAATTAGCCAAAATGTACTTTACGATGGCGCTGCACTCTTACCACCTACGTGAACGAGTTTTTTCGAGCTTAAAATTATGTTTTTCATGACAAATATTTGCCCCCAAAAGAAAACCTATGATTATGAGCTGAACGTCCACATCATGCTTCATTTGATCAAGGAAGTGCCCTCAATATTTCACTGTTGCAACCCCTTAAGACACACCCTATACATTTCTTGTCATTGATATGTGTTCACAGAATGTGATAGAACTGATCTTGTATCGAAAGATTAGATACCCCAGTGCCGAGAGCAGGCGGCTTTTAGTCTGTGCGCATCAAGCTGGGGACATCATGAGGCTTTTATTTTTATTTTTTATTTTCAAAATTTCGGAAATCCAAAGAAATTGGTAAGAGTGCAAACCCACTGGAAAATCGCGTGGGTAAAAGAATAAACCACATGATATGATTGAATTGCATTTTATATATTTGCCTTTGATCTAAAATAATTTGATATTGATTTAAAAGGGTGGTTGTCTTGAATTTCAGGACATAACAAGTACACGCTTTTGTTTGAATTGCGCTAGGTAATTGTCTGTTGAAGAAAAGCAAAATATTTGTTTCTTTGTGGAGGCCAACAAAATGTTTTCTTTAAACTACTCGTAATACATTACAAGCCACTTTACTAGCAGTTTTGGTAAAGTTATATTAATGAAATACTTAGAAGATATTCCAGGGTAGATTTCAAGGCCCCGCAATGATGATTAGCTGTGCAGCTGTTATTATGTCTAGGATTAATTCTAAGTGTTCTATTAAGAAGGGTTTAATGCGTTACGTTTATATTTAAAATTCATTTATCATTATTCTTGTTTACAGGCATTCAGATTTCTAAAGAATGTCCTCAGTCGAAACTGTTCTTGCTTTTGGCTTTTGTATCCAAATTGTTGTTTGTTGTTTCTTTTTTTTTTGTGGGAATGAAAATTTTAAAAAAATGACCGATTGAAGTTTTAGATCAAATGTGCGCGACAAATGCCAGTAACTTGTAATGATGAAAAAGTGTTCATGTTTAAAACAATTGATTTTACTTCAGAGCACGAATGAGAGACAAACTATCAATAGAGGCCAGAGGGAATTGATTTACCGTCTGAAATCGATTTATCGAACGATATTCATGTAAACCAGCCCAAGTAAAATTTCAATACTATTATATAGCTCTCCCATCTTTGAACAAAATATGTTATAAAATGTGTCGGAAAATTCAACGAAATGTTTTTTCAATGTTTGAAAGGGATTCACAAATGACATATTCTTAGGGGACAGCACCCTGATTTTTTTACGAAATGATACGTTGTCAAAAATCGTGATAAATAAAAAAGCAATAAACAAAGAAGTATTGTAAAATGTATTTTGTTAAATACGAGCAACCAAAATGACAGTCAGATGACATATTCTAAATTGTTTGGTACCAACTGAGCAACAATGGTGTAGTTGCACTTTTATCTCATGGTTTTACTATCTGCCTTCAGAATGGACTTGCACTAATGAAAATAGAATAGTTCAAAATGCTTCAGATATTAGTTCGTGATCCATATAAATATTTAGCATTTGACATTAATAGGTTCCCTCAATTTGTATCGGCAGGGATACTCTTAGGGATAGGTGTTTTTTCTTATTAACCATCTAAAGCTCATGAATAAGACAGAACTGGAAGCATGTTTGCAATTGAATTTACAATCCACGTCATGCTGAGTACCTTGGATGTCACACTTGCTTGTACGTATTTTTGACATACCATGATGATAATAGGAAATTAAGAAATAAAGAAAGTATATTTAGCGAGGCAAGTAATTCTTACTGCTCCACTAAAACAATCAATCTCTCCGTTGAAATTATGGGAATAATTAAATGTTCCGAATTTGTAAATCTTGTAAAATGTATGCGTCAATCGATCAAATCAATTGTTATTCCTTGTCATTCCTAATCATCGACACGAATTAGAGCAGGTAAAGCAAAAAACAAATTCTATCATTTTGTTTTCTTCTTATTTGTTTTTGGTGGTTTGAATCACTGAAATACTGACATTTCAAGTAAATATTGTATTGTTCCCCTATTCTTAAAATGAACCAACCCCACTAGCTGCGTGCACTAGGTAACCTTATGCACGTGTGCGCACTATTTTAATATCGTCCCAGTATAAGATAGGCAATAACCAATAATATTTGTATTTGCTTACTACACCCACGCACGAATAGAATTTCTTTTAGTTCGCCTTCCATCAACATTTAGTAGTGTAATTTCTTCAAACGGAACGTCTTATTACAACCATAAGATAAGAGATTGAAATAACAAAGGAGAAATTTTCAGCAAGCTATTCAGCAATTCATTCCAGCACCCGTGCCCTCTTAAAAAAACTATTTTTCATGAATCTTTGTTAAATTTGCATCATGAAGTAGCATCAGGACTAAGGTATTTGGCAAATCCTGCTTAGGAACTACATATTATCCACTATTATTAAATCCAATAAATTCACATGTTTATTTAAATTCCAGGAAGTTATTGCAAATACTTTGCATGGCTGGATGTGCTGAAGTACAATTACCAAAAGCCAGGTGAACGTCAGACCAAACCTCCCCTGGTGGGTCATGTCTCAAACCCGCAAGAAGGTTTTTTTTATTATTGCAAACAAACAAACGCAAACAACAGCAAACAAGCAAACAAACAAGGAAATACTTAATGAATAAGTATTGAAAGTTAGTTGATGTTTTCCACGCTTGGTTCGGTCACTGTATCGCAATTATATGTAGATTAGCTTTAGTAGTACGTATCTTAGAAGCTTTTTCGGTAAACGTCTCTGAGATTATGACCTATTTGGTAAATTTGGGGAACTCACTGACCTTGTATTTTATATTCTGTTACATTTGAAGTCTCTGCCACCTTTAACATTTCTACGTTCCGGATAGTCCTGAATACGAGATAGCGAGACACGTTCATGTTGACAGCACAGTTGAGTATACACACTTTTGCTGATAGGGTGTGTACAATAATAATCTGGCCGGTGCCACTGGGCGTCACCTTGGGCGTTTGAGAATCCAAGCTGGCGTCGCCATAAATGAAATCATCTATTCAAACCTATACAGGGCTGTCCCCAAAAATGTTAACACACTACGGGAACTGAGCATTTAAAAAAAATAAATTACGCATGGGTGCTTTGTTTTGGTAAATGCTTTTAACCAAATAAATAACTTATCTTTGTCGTTTATTTCATTTCAATGTGATATTTCGCAACAAAAGATAATCTTCGTCAAACAGAAGTGCAATTTCGGATTGGTCATTTGGCAGTGTTACATTTGGTAAGATTGCGTGACTATTGATTGACTATTGAACCTACTAAAGACATGGCCAATCCCTTTGAACTTCATTATGTCAATAAAGTGTGAGCATTGTCTTTATGATCAGCAATACTTTTGTATTTTTCAAAAATTAATCGGTTCACTTTCATTAGGCATATAGCCCAATCAAATCGCTCAAATTCCAACAGAATGCTAAACTAAAAATCAATAAAAAATTAAACCAAGATGAAACCTTCCTTATGGATCCCACGAAACTAATGACCTTACAACTCAAACAACAACACCAAGTAACAAAAGAAAGAGAAACCTCCGATTCTCGGCCTACACGGAATAATGAAGCTGGCAGAATGGGATAAGACACTAGTAGCCTGCCAAACAGATCCAATTACGGACCAGAATGGCAAGACTCAGCCAACATTTCTCTTGTTAGAAAGCATTGTGGTAGATCCAACGATTAGCGTTTGGTCACTCACGGTTACAGAGAATCTTGAAGTCTTTCTTTAATAGAAACATACAGTACGATCATTTGTTTTCTTTTAAGATGGAAGAAGATGTGCTATGAAACCAAGTGTATTCATGTTGGCTCATGTCTTCAGTGCTTTACGGCATAAACCCAGTTGACTTTGTCCTCTCATAATTAATGAAACATGCATATTCTTTGTTCTACATAGCTTATTGAATGAAATAAATTACAATTAAAAGCTTAGTTTTATGACTTTAAAAGGAACAAACCACAAAGACGTTCATGCGTACTTTTATTTTTATCAACATGCCTTTGTCCCGATTGATAACATTTTTTGGGGACAGCCGTACATCACTATGGATTTACTAGCTATACTATAGGATCCAATGAACAAGTGTATGGCACACATTAAGTCATACTAGTACTTCAAAATGGAAGGCCAATCCAATACTTGGGGGGAAAATATGCCCTATAACAGCAAATCTGTGCGATAAAAGAACATGAAGACTTAGTTATTTTGACACCAGATAAATGTCTTTCTGAGACTTTAAAATTGGAAGAAAACATACGTCCATCAATAGGGCGGCAAACATGAACATCTTTAAAAATTCCTTGATAGTTGATTAAATTGCATTTGTAATGGATGGCAAGTTGGCAGGTATCATTTCCTGCAATGTAATGTGATCCGAATCATGCCAAACATGATACGGTAATCCATTGTCCTTTGTATATGCAGATATGAAATTTTATGGTTACCACATAATGCAAACTGGCCTCTGATATATTTTCAACAAAAAACTTTAGTATTGACCATATTTTACATAAACTAGGTTGCCTATGCAATCCACGTTTTGGTGGGAATATATTGGCAAAAGTTGCTGATTAAGGCTAAGGTCAGATAAGATGTTAAATCCAATAATTGAATTTATTGTAATTCAGATTAAATTCAAGTCCATTTAAATGGATTGATAACAATTTTGATTTGTATCTAATTTTGATTAGCTCGAAAATAAGGTTTTATTGAATAAAAGACTAACTTATCGCAGTGTTAATTTAAAATTCACAGGGTTCGGCCCTGATCAGTTATTGCATATCCGCATTTTGGATTTTTTAACAACCAATTTCCCTAGAGTTTGTGGAGTTTCTGACACCAAATGAATTTTCCTCACTTTTTTTGGTCTAAATTATTCCTTATCCAATTATCTTCATATAAAATGTCAATTTCTGTCTCCGAACCGAATTTTCTTTCCAATTACGATGTTGGTAGCACCGAAAAAACAATAGCTTCACGGCGGCCATCTGGATTTTCAGCCAATTTTCATCAATTTGCTAGTTTTGTTGCATTTTGAAACCATGGACGATTTTTTCTTCAAATTTTTCAACCCACAAGTAATCCTGTCACAATTATCTTTCATATAATACAAGTTAAAATGCTTGTCTTCGACGTAGTTCTAATTTTTGAATAAAGATCGAAGCCGTTTTTTTTAATCCCCCCCCCCCCCTATGTAAGCGAAACCCTGTGTAAAATTCAATCTAATGGATCCTCAAGTTCAATTTATACGATTTTAGTGTTTACATATAATCTTATACATTGAATTTTTAATCTGGATACGAAGCTAACACCAAGTATATTTTCGTTTGATACACCAATAATACCTAAAATCATATTACCTGGCGTTTGTCAGTAGCAACTACCTTTTGCGACAAAAGCGGATGATAGAACTTATAATTAATTAAATGTACCCAAGGCAATATTATAAAGCCGAAAGTCAATTTATGCACTCCAGGAATTTAAATCAGAAAACCTTTGCTGCTATTGGGGTACTGATATTTTAACCATTTTTTTGGGTGTTTTCTAATAATGAACTGTTAGAGAATCTATATAGGAATGTAGGTGTCCATGTAAAAGGTCAACATTTTCTGGTCGCATATCCTGATGTCTTGATCCTTGGTGACAGCTCTGTTCCAATGATTTCACGATCTATGGCTATGGCATAAAATCCCAAACATTAATAGAGCAAACTAATCCCAACATCCATCGCAGACAAAAGCCCAACTACGTTTATCCAATCAGATTGCGATTGCTTTCGGATTATCAGCTTGCGTACAACGTTGAGTGGGACACCTACTTCTTTCTTTCGACCATAGATTTTTTTTCGATCGTGCGGAATATTTCTCGCCCTGATTTTGGTTCATTTCACTTGCGTCTTACATGAACGGTAAGTTGGTGACCAGGTCCATTGTTCCCTAACAGGGACATACTCTGCTTGGTGGCTATAACGCTACCATAATACCATCAGATTACTCGTACTGGTTCCTGCTAAAACAGTTATAATTCATTTTATTTGAAGACTTTATGCCACACCAAGTATCGTTGGCGGAGATATCCATTTTCCCAGTCACGCAGTTACCTTCAAAATACAAGTTACACTTTAGATATGCAAATGTAAAATAAATATTTACTTGTTTGCCCCTTAATAAGTTTGAATGCGCACGCACAATTAATGTATTTTAAGGTCTTACACGCCCACAATCGATACGCTGATGTATGGTTCTACCTCAATCGTGTCTAGCGATTACGGAACCTCTCTTTGAGAGGAGGTTCAAATTGAAATGGACCCCATATTGTCTGTTTTGGGTCCTTCAAATTCATAAATAAATAATAAATAAAAAACGTCACACGTTTTTCCACTCACTAACGCTAGATCATTAGAGGACGATCCAAACATAAGTGGGCCAAATGTAGGCAACCATGCAGAAACGAAAATTCTAATTTCACAATTGATTTTCAAATATACCATGATTCTTGACCACACATCGACGTATGAATGTCAAAGTTGGCTTTTTTTTCATACAGATGTCATTCCCCATAATCCAAGAGACAAAAAAAAAAACCGTTGATTCTGATGTGGCTGATTAAAGAACTACGACGATTAAACTTACGATTGGCACTCAGGACGAATACAGGCACAGAAATAACTGAATGCCTTCAACTAGCCGCTTAATGATTCGTATGGGTTCGTTAGGGCTATTAAAGAGACAACACGTCAATGTGACAATAGTGCGCTCCCTCAAGATTTTTCAAAATCGATATTTTTGCATGTTTTAAAGCTTTATATACAAAGCCCTCACCAAATGATTAAACCAAATCAGCTTCCTTATGGTAAACATAACGATTATAAGTTTAGCGTCGCCGGCGACGCTAAATTCAAGCAGACGACGAAATGGGCTTTTAACATCAAGAACACCACTCCAGTATGACGTATCCACGCTAATGCAACACTGTTGACCGGTCCTATAACCTTCTTTGGTTTTAATATCAGTGAGTATCGAGTCAAAAATATTCATGTAATATACACATTGGTTGATTAAAGTTATGGAACACTTAAAAGTTGCCTACAAATTAATACCTGGATGTCTTTATCCTCATATCAATGTCGATCTTTTTGGGGGTATGTTATTTTTTATGTGTAAAATATATCTTCTGTTCTCCATGGCCTGACTATCATTTGAGAGCAAATTGAAGAAATTTCGTATTTGTGAAATTTGCCAGTGCCCCTTTAAGTGTTCGAGAAAAAAAATCGGAATAGGTTTTTGGACGGAAAGAGATAAAGTCATGGAAGACAGTGGTCTTTGAAACATTCTGTAAATTCTGAACATCCTCAATGCACTCGAATGATACCCCGTGGTTTACGTAAATCTGGTCTAAATACACTTTTTCCATTGCTGACCTGCCACAAAACAATGTCAACATCCGATTAAAAAGATGTTTTAAGTTATAACGTGACTTCTTTCTTCCCATGTCAAATTTACGAGTTCAACTAGTGAGGACGTGCTCCCATCTTTTATTGCTGTTAGCTCATTTCCGGTCCATACAACACACTTCGATTTTCGCCCTAAACATTTAGAGAGACCCTGACAAATCGTTACAGTTATTAAGCGACTATTATGCACCATTTTTGACGTTCCTGTGTTGTATTCCACTTGATTACAGTCAACAAGTTATCGTTAGCGAGCCTTTAACCCGCATATTTAGGGAACATGACCATCAAATTAAACGTTTTTCGCGCTAGTGAGTGTGTGAGCTACAGCACCGGATTTGAGAATCATAACGTTGACAAGAATTACGTTATGTGTCCTCAAGAAACTCCTGTACAATTTTATTTAAAAACTAATTTTTACAGTTATTTTTTTTTTCTGATTTTTTTGCAATACTTTTGGCCAGTGTGGTAGAAATCCCAAAAACATGGAATGGGTTTTTAGAGTCCTTTAGCATGCGCATAATAATTGGACCTCAAGCGCACAAAACCACCGATACTTAACTACAGCAAAACCCCCCAATACACACACAACGTCAATATGGTATTAACCACACATATTAGCCGCCCTACAATGGTATTGGCACAAGGAAATGTTAGTCTCTAGTCCACATACAAATCCTTGGTCCACGTCTAGTTTAGGGGTGGGCTAGTTACAACTTTTTTTTTTTAAACGAGGTGATTGTATGGCCATTTTTTGCTGAAGTTAACTATTTTGTTGGTTCCATGGAGTTTAAATTTTGTACAGTGGGATTTTGAGGTTTTTAAATTAGTTTTTTTGTCCAATATTTTGCCAAAGTACAAACTAATGACAACCCTGTAAACATGCAAGGTGCTATGTTATTATATATTGCCTCCCTTGTAAAACCCAATGGTTTCCAAATCAGAGGGTGTTTAGTCACTCATTAGCACAGCTACAACTTTCCACCCTACGGTTTAAATTATTTATTGAGAAACAGGAATACAACTCTTTACACACAATGAGTTGCCTGCTACTTATATGTGAAAACAATAGTCCACACATGGACATGCTGGTATGAAAACACCCCCAATACCATTCAAAGGTATTTATCTAGTTATGTAACTGGTTGCAAAGGCTTGGGCCTGCCTTACAACAATAGACTCCTTCAATTTTAAATCACTCACAAAAAGTGGTCTGGTTTGGTGTTGTCTTCCGCATTGCCTGCCTAAGTGTTAAGAGAGGCATAGAGGGAAAATATCGGATGCATCAAGGATAATAAATGATGGAAGTCTATTTTTATGCTCTTAATCCTCCAGCCTTTGTATGTAAAATTACAATAATTATCTCACCAAAACACTTTAGTTGGCCGCGTTTCGGGAAGTGCTGCTACTTTGGATGTAATAAAGAACCCAGAATAGAAATATTTCTTAAAATGCCATTTACAAGTCAATTTTGATATATGTAAGCTTATGTTCAGCATAAAACAGCAAATAGTTCGTTTTGATGGAGTAATTGAAGGAAACATCACTGTTAGGAATGAATATTCAAAAATTGAAATACCCGGAGGGGATGTAAAGAGTTGTTTGCTAATTGTGACATATGTACAGGTGTAGATAAAATGACAGTCAAGAAATATTGGCGCATGTGGGAATATCCTAACACAATGTAGCGTGCGGGGTATTATAAACAGACGTGCGATCGTTGATATTTGCTAAGAAAAGCTAAGAAAGTCGACAACTGAACAGTTGTTGGCCCTCTAATTAGTATACTTTCTACTCCACTAAACGTATAAACTATATTTTAAAACCAGTAATATGCGATGTTGTTTTATTCCATATTTTTGGGAAGATAATGATAACAAATTCTAATAGAGCTAAACTTCCGTTGTATCAAAGTAATGTTTTCCTAGGGCTGTTTTTGTATGGAAATGCAGGGAATTCTAAAACAAGTAAGGTATCAAATATTTACCAGTTTTATGGTTGAATATCAAATAAAGTTAGACAATTGATTTTGAATACAGATATAGTTAGCTCATGGGCTATGCTTACGGCTAAAATAAAACTTACTAATGCAAAATGCAAAATCTGCTAATTAATTAAGGAGACCGATAGTGTTAAAATAACCACCCAAAATTGATCGAGTAAACGAATATTGGATGAACGCCAGACGATCATTCGCTGTGATAGTGGGAGACGATGAGGAAATATTGAGCTCTCTTTGTTTTTTTTTTCAGAAAATGCACATAAAACCTGCTACCCAAATGGTACATGGTTTATGTACCCAAATACAACTGATATATGGACCAACTATACTGAGTGTCATTTCGTGCCAACAGAGGTAAAATGTTGTTTTCAAATTTAAGAGCTGAAAAGAGAGATAGAGAGAGCGAGTGCGAGAAAGAATGTGAGACACACGAAAGATGCATACGAAATCACTGTCAATTACTTTTGTATTTGCTTAATCATGCATTTACATTTCTCAACTTTACAATACTTTCTTCTTCTTCTTCTTGCGTATGAGGCAGCAGCTAAATATGTTTTAAGCGTTGGAGCCAACTCAACGTTGATTGGTTGGGGTTTGAGAAATCTGTGTCCACCGGTGGACGAAAGGTAGGGCACTCATTGAGAATGTGATCCGCAGTCTGTGATGGAGAACCACATTGGCAGGCTGGCGATGGCCGCAGCCCCCATCGGTGCATGTTGCTATTGAAGCGACCGACTCCTGTGCGAATCCGGTTTAAGGTGACCAAACTAGATTTTTTTAGGAAAAATATTTTCACCCGCAATGAAATTTACACAGGATGCAGTTGGTGGAAATGGGAGAACGTGAATAAAAATAAACCGTTTTTAGCTATTACCCGGGTTGTGGCGTACGCATCCGCTAACCCAATCGAACTTGACATTGCCGGGCCCAAGCTACACCCAACCACCACCAGTTCCAATATCAAAATCTTACCCTGCCATTGTTAAATTTGCCAACGAATTAAATCCCAATTCAGTTTCTGTGACAGTTTTGTTTTAAAAGAAATATACCAGTTTCCCGAGGGCACTTGCATGCAAAGCAATATGTCACTTTGGGCTGTGTTTTCTTTGACTATGGAATCACCGAAACTGTCCTTGTTAAAAATCAAATTACTTGAACTGTTTCAATTGTAAGACGATTATAACAAAACCTCCATGATTGAATAACACGGAGAATCAGCTCACCTTGCCATCATTAGTGATTAAACGTTTTGCTGTAAACAGTAGGCAATTAACGTCGAGAAAGTGCATTGGAATACCAGCGCATTCCAAGGCCAACCAACGCGCAATATCGTTTAGCGTCTGAATTCTTCTCCCATTGAAAAACGTGTTCCATCGGATTTGCATTTGGCTGTTCTCTTTCAAAGCTAGTAGCTAAAGCTATTTTCCAATAATTGAGTTGAGATGCTTTTCCGCAGTGTCCCTACATTATTCAAGGATAACAATTAAGCCTGTAATTGCTTGATATTTATTATCGAATGAAAACGTCAGGTGTTCACAATGTATTTTCTTTTTTTTCTTTCAGGAAAACGTTTACATTATTTATTACGTTGGTTATGGATCATCTGTTATATCACTTATAGTAGCCCTTTTTATTTTCTTTTACTTCAAGTAAGTTAAACGTATATTTCTTAAGATAATGTATTTTACATATGATCTTAAATTCAATATAACGTTTAAAGCGTAATACACTTATCTTGTATAGCTCTCAATATTTTTAAATGAAAAGCAACAATTGTGGTTCTATATTTATTCCAAAAAAAGTGACATCTTTGAGAATCAAACATTGCAAACACAGACTGCATTATCAAAATATTTTTCTTCTAAAGGAATTATGTACTCAAATAATTATTAAAATGATACAATAAAGAAGCAACACATTAATATTTTTATATTACCACCTATTACTGTTATTTGGCAAGACTTCCATATGTACCCCCTCTCATTATTTACATGCAACATAAATTATTATTTTAGCTGTTTATTCCGTTTTTGATCAAACAAGGCCAAAATTAAAATAAATTTTGTATCATGTAAATATATACGAGGTGGTACATATGGAAGTCTTTCCGGTTATTTTAACTTATAATCATGTATTTTCATATTTTATCTGTATTTTAACAGGAGTTTAGGATGTCCAAGAGTAACGATACATAAGAATCTATTCGTATCTTTTATTCTGTGTGGAATTATGTGGATCGTGTATTTTGCAGCTGTAGTGAGCAATCCAGACACATTACAAGAAGATAAGGTAAGAAAAAGAAGAAGATGATGATGATGATGATGATGATTATTATTATTATGATGATGATGATGATTGATGATGATGATGATGACGATGACAATTATGATGTTGATGATGTCGACGAGGACGACAACGATGATGATGATGATGATGATGATGATGGTGATGGTGACGATGATGATGATGATGGTGATGGTGACGATGGTGATGATGATGACGACGACGACGATGATGACGAGAACGGTGATGATAAAGTTGTGTTTTTGCGACAATATTACTAATATAATGTGATTCTTATGAAAAATTACTGACTTATAATATCAGTAAAGGACAGGGAAGAACCTTTAGAAGAGTATGAAATATATCAAGAAATAATTGTAATTTCAAATATCTAATCTGTAATCTTATTTGCTTATCTCAGACATGGTGTAGAGTGATCTTAGTACTTGGCCAATATTTCAACACATGCAATTATTTTTGGATGCTGAGTGAAGGTTTATACTTGCATACCGTCATTGTGGTGGCGGTATTTTCGGAAAACCACCGTCTTCACCAATATTATATTATTGGTTGGGGTATGTATTACACTAGATTTTAATGGAAGTGTAAAAGTTTAATATTATAGCTATTTATTGTATAGCTTGCCTCATGAATATAGTACATGCCCATGTTGTCAACTAAATTTGGGTGTTCTCTGGGCAATATGTTAATATGATGATATTGCAAAGTATAGATTCACAAAATGTGTGCTAGTCGATCGGCGATTAGACTATTCCATCTCTGAGGGGAGGCAAAGTTTATTGTTGTGAATACATAAATGCCCGTAGCATGGAGCCGGTGTCTGTTTGATGATGGGCCCATGAAGGAAACAAAATGTTTATCCCAATCTGGACTTGGAATTGCCGTATCAGTAACACAACCCCCTTCATCCTTTCACTGGGTGTGAGTCACTATCTTCTGCTAACTTTCGTATCATTGAAAATTTCCTATACACTCGACAGTGGGCATTACTATCATGTCCATTACACAACCAAAACTTGTAGGATCTCCTGATATCTTTCCCACTCAAAATAGCTTCACTTTGAACAGTACATCACGCAAATCATCGGAACCCATGTGTCCTTTTTTGACACCATGTTTGCAAGGTATATAGGACTACTCGTAAAAAGATGGCACGAAGAAGAGAATATAAGGGACTTCTAAAAGTATAGTCTTTTCATTATGCTTTCGACTTTCTATAAGAAGGTTACGTTTGCCGTGTTTACAATTATTAACATCATAAAAAATAATAACCATATGTTCATAGTTGTACAACATCAGCCACTAATACATTTTAAAATCGTATTGGTCCTAAGCACACATACAAGGTTATGTGTTCGATGACTGACACTCTTTATGATCTTTTCAAGTTTCCCGCGAATCGATTTACGTTTGATGCGACAGCCTTTGGGAAAGTCTCAAATTTTGTCGTAGATAAAACCATACCAGAGTGACTGTATACTCTGGTCGTAGAAAAGAATGGTTGCCTACACCATTCTCTAACCGGTCGATAAAATAAATTTTGGGGATTGGAACATTCCCCTCTATGTCGAAACGATTGCGTACTGAAGCGAATGGATGCACTTAAAGGTTAATTTTAGGATAGGTAAAACTTTTATTACCCACTTCTATCTTATTATTACTACCGTGACTACCATCCCTTTTTTCTACTTTCCCCATTAAAATACCGACTTGGGGTCCAACGTTTCGGATGATTAAAATCTCAGCTTTTAAAACCCTCTTCCTAATGGAGTTTGGGCAGGACTTGCCGTGAATCGCTGATTCCATACAGGCAAAATGTTTTGCATTAACGTACCACTGTTTTTTTTGACTTGTATGACTCAAACACTTCATACATACCAACGTAACTTGGCGACCCTTGTTGTGTTCGAATTAAAGGGATACGCAGCGAAATGCGAGAGAATCGAAAAAATGTGGAAATAGCATTTTTAACTTATAAATCAGGATAAGTGTGTACAATTCCATATAAAACTGCTTTAAATGTTGAAAACAACCACCCAACTAGTGAAAAAATGGAATTATTTGGAGAGGATATTTGTCATACCTTCTCCTGCAAATAACATACAGCGACGGCATCCTCAAAATCTGCATTAAACAGCTGATTGGCGATTACATTAACCAGTCAAAGACCCAATATCAATAATGTTGTGGTTTGTTTTGGGGGAGTCAAACGGTATGATAATGTGGCACAATAATATCAGCTGAAATCTGTGATATACACTGGAAAGGAGGCTTTTTGATCTCAAATTCGGAATTTTGATACGCACGTCATAGAAATTACAGAATCAGATAAAAAGTACTGTGGCCTTGTCTTTATACAACCGGATTTCAAGAACAACCAACCCTTCAGGTTAATTTTCGCACATCCATGCCAGTAAAAATATAAAACTATGAGTTTTGATGATTTTTTTTTCGATGTTTCTGATTAGCAAATCGCTGCTAATCCTTTTAAAAAAAAAGCGCTACTTGGGGGAACCTAGTAACCATAAAGTAAGCAGTAGATAGTAAATAGCCTCCTTGGTAAAGATAAGTTCCGGGTGAGCAGGCTATGGATCACGAAATTTCACATTTAACTATTAATCCATGATACAGAGACTTTCTGTTGATTTGGAATCGTTATGAAATGTAACATCTCCCAAATGCTCTCGTGGCTTCATCGGCGAAGCTCATCGTCAGCAGATACACTGATTATTTTTTTTTTAAATTCTTGTGTTCCTAGAAGGTCAACTTATTTGCCCTAAAGAGTGTATTTTCTATCACTTTCTTTAACAGTGTTTCCAATGGTGCCTGTAGCGTTGTACACTGGTTTTATGGCAGCTTTTAACAAAGGACAGTAAGTATACTCGTTGATATCAAGGGAAACGCTTGTTAGCGCATCAGATCATGGCAGATCGCTAGTTTTATATGGATGTGAATAATACGACGATATTCAACCTCTACGAAAACCTCAGCCGTTGGGTGTGCTATTTTTGTTTTGGTGAAAGCGTCTCAAGTCCTAGCCTATAGGCTCTGTTCGTTAAAAAGCAACCGATGCATATGATTTTGCTACCAGTGGATAGCTATAGGTCTCCTCTTTTATTCATACCCATACCTAATATAGCTTCACAGTGACGTCATAGAAGTTTACGCGACGATAAAATGACATTTCCGCAAAA
Source organism: Ophioderma brevispina (assembly GCA_023653785.1). Taxonomy (NCBI): domain Eukaryota; kingdom Metazoa; phylum Echinodermata; class Ophiuroidea; order Amphilepidida; family Ophiodermatidae; genus Ophioderma; species Ophioderma brevispina. The sequence goes on from JAMKCH010085010.1 coordinate 72,116, forward strand.
TAGGCGAACAATCATTTGTGCGCTTTTTACAAAAGGTAGGGATATTATGGGTTTTTCATGCAGTTTTCATCTCCAAAATGATTGGGCAAATGGACTAGTTTTAACCTAATTAAGTAGTTTACAGCATTAATGTGTAGAATCTTATAAAAAAGTACCCTCAATATTTCTTGGGTGGCAACCACAACCCTCTCCCCTTCGACTTTGACGGCATAATTTCTAAAACGGTGCGATTGCTATTACCTTCACATGTTTTCCGGAGGAGGATGAGAAATGATTAGCTCTGTAAACTTTTTACGAAAGGCTTTTGCCATTTTAGCAGGGAATCGGAGGATACTAACCAACCCCACTCCCCTTGGTAAGACGAAGGGTAATTTGAATTATTTTAGTCTGGGTTTTAATTGGTTAAAATGATGAATTTGTAGAGTAATAACTGTCAATTACAATGCGACCAATGGTATTTTTACATTATAAAGTGCTCGTGTACTATGTACTTAGAGCAAACGGTGAAATATAATACATAAAAACTTCAAAGAAAACGTGGGTGAATATTTACTTTAACAGTGCAGTGTACAATAATGAAACTATTGTATGTTTAGGGCATGGTCACAGGCACATTACATTAACATACTCGTTTAGGGTAGCAAAACCATTTCAAAATACCTCTTTAGGTTGCATTTCGAAACAGTCCCAACGAGCTAGATTACTCTTAATGCGAACATGATAGCTTACAAACGGTTTAAAGCAATATTAACACATTTTCTGAAGAGCTCCCCCAATTTTCAAAATTTGATATTTTTGCAGAGTTATGTTGGTAATTGTCTACGAAACTATACCTGCAAACGAGAATGCTAAAAAATGCGTATTTATCATAAAATAAGCGATTTTGTAATTAAAATTGGGATCCCAGATTGGACTTAACATCGGAGCTGGAAATGCTACGTTTATGTCCGTCCATGCTGAAATAGTGCCACCTCAAGAAAATAACCTCTAACTTGACTTGCCTGAACCAATAAAACAACTAATGGATGAGCGTAGATATGTACATGGCGCTATTTCCCGGCTATTTCACATTGGAAGGCCGTTTCCAGCAGCTGTTGAATTATTATCGAGATCCCGATATTAATTATTCTAATTACAAAATTCCTTCGTTTGTGACACATAGACATTTTCGAGCTTAACCATTCACATGTATAGTTTACTGGCCCGTTACCAATGCAACCGTGTAAGAATCTCAAAATTTTTGAAAAATTGAGGACGCTCTTCAAAAATGTGCTAATATTGCTTTAAGAGTCATTCTTGATACTTAGATCGGGCTCATTTAAAGGCAGAATTCTTCACGAAATGATCGATGTGAAGAGATATTATCTGATTGGATTATAAATCAATTACATGTAACCGAAATGAAATAACTTTTTCGAACCATGTTCTTTTACATTTACCTCTGGCCAGATTATAGGAGAGAGGCGTTTCCAACGCGTTTCTAGCTACATTTACACCTTTCTAAATGATCCAACCTGACTGAAGATTTTGGACCATTTACTAACAAGTCTATCGCCATTGGTCTGATGACCATGCAAATAACAAAACATACTTTCTTGAAATAACACCGGTTCAAAAAAAACAAAAAAAAAAAAAACGTTTTGTAACGGTAGAATGCCGGAATCCCAGCTGCCAGTATTCTACCGTTAAAATACGGTGTATCGTAGAAAGTAAATTTACTGTATTTAAGAGAGTCTTGAGCATTTTCATGACTTTAACACAAAATATGTGTTTTCTTCATACAAACATCGCTAAAACACCAAAACTTCTCTTCAATCATAACGGCAAATTCATATTTATGGTTGCTGTTATTTAACGGTAGAATACTGGCAGCTGGGATTCCCGTATTTCATGGTATTTTACCGTTAAATAACAGACATTTTAACGGTGCACGGATACTTGTCTTGTTATTTCTGTAAAGACATGGTTTGTTATTGCCAGGATGATCAGGACACTTGTTGATACACCTGTCAGTAATGGTCCAAAATCTTAGAATGCATCCCCCAAGACCATCAAATTGCATTTTTCTTGTTGTGGTATACGCGCATCCTTCTTATTTATATGGATTTTTTTCATTCAATGTTTATCTTTATTTCTGCTCTTTTTCGTCAAGAATTTAGGAAATTTTCTTAAATAGTATTTTGGTTGTATTTTAAATACTGTTACTATATCATGAGCAGGTATTACGCGATTATTTTATCAGATGCATAGACTACTTTAAAAAACTCGATGTACATTTCATGACAATTAAACCACTCTATGAGAAAGAATACGCATATGTAGTGAACTAAAGTATGCACTGGCGCAGCCATAATTTTACAATGGACTGGTCTAGCAACAGTGCCCCATTGTCACTGTGGGACATATCTATTTTCCCCTTTCTTGTTCCCCCAAAGACTCGTGAAATTTTGCGACTACAACACTTGATTGAATTTAATAGGTGAGATTATCGAGGTATACCAACATCTGTGCCATTACTAATGCATGCACATTGCTCGGCGACTGACCAACTTAACTGGAAAGTCACTTTACCCCTAACTAACATCTTTGCTATGTTACATTCAAAGCATTGAAAAGCAAAACACGTGGTAGAATACGTTGGATGTGTGGCATTATCAGGCATATAAATGAAGAGCATGCTTGTAGTCCATATCTTTGGAGCAAACAGTCCATTTAAGACTGATAGATGATGTGATTTCAAGGAGGCACATTAAACCAGCAATGCTACGACTCTGCTTTACCATGTGAAATTAAAGGTCCATGGCCCGATCGCTAATAGCCTCGTCCCCAGAAGCCCCAGATTTTAGTGGAAGTGGTCAACATTTTGGTATCAGAAGAAAGCTACAATTTTTCTCATTTACCCTGTGAAATCTTAGAGCCAAAGGAAAATGTGCTCCAATTTGGTCGACCAATATTAATTTTACACAGTACTCTATGGGGCTTACAAAATCACGTTTTTAGCTCTCGCATCAAAACGGAATAAAATATCGGCGCGAAACTTTACAGATGGGGTTTGGGAGTGAAGACCAATCTATCAAAATGAAAACTTCATAACCCTAAATCGGGCCATCTCCCTTTAATTTACGGTAAAACCCGTAAATCAACTGTTTAACCCGTAGCATTAGTGTAATGGCAACTATTGAATGCCAGCAGCATGTCGTAAAAGTAAATTTACATATTACTATTAGTCTAGCTGCCCTTTAAAATAGTGTACTTTTACGGTAAAGCCCTTATTTTCTCTGTAAGTTAACGGCAGTATCACTGTAAACCGAATCTGTAAAAAAGGACATCCATTTCTAACAGTGCATTAGCCAAACATAAATGGAGGTCACTTTCGTTTGACTTTACGAAGCAAAAGATACGCGAATTTTGTATTTAGATAATAAACATGTGATCGCTATGTAACTTTTAATTACAATGGTAGACTTCGATATCGTATGCTGCCTACATTGGCCTACTTTCAAAGTAAATTTAACCCGTAAAAAGTGATTTGCTCCATGTGAAGAAAATTGTAAAGAATATGCCTCTCATCAAACTCTCATGTCATTATACACTATACTAATGCAGCGACGAGACACTGCTTTTCCTCTTTCATAAGAGCCAATTTCCGGTTGATCCACTTTGAAAATTTTCCTGTTATCAATAACAGTTGGTCAAAATGCAAGTTGAGTATCGTGTTAAGCGAAGTCAGCTTACAAGTATACGAAATGAAATGGAATGAGACATATTACGTTTGAAGAAATCACTGTGTCGCTCTCCAGTTCGAAGTACGAAGTTGCGTAATTGTTACAAAACAGATAGCAGTGTTAAAGGCGCTGCCGTCTCTTGCGCTGAAAATCCTGCAAAAAATGTGTAAACGCAATATATTACTTCACCAACGATGTACGTTGAACAATATAACTACTTGGTGTTTCAGAACGGAACTTGGACAAACGAAGATTTTTAATTAATCATTGTGTTTCCTTATTATGAAACACAGGTGCTGGTTAGGGGAGACACCGTACGAGTGGTGGGTTGCTGCCTTTATTATATTTGTTTTAGGGGTAAGTTCATCAAATAATCGTTCATAATTCTATTGAGCTAATATTAAAATAGACACAATAAAACCAATGTTGTTTGGTTTGAACTCAAACTCGCAATCAAAGATTTTGAGAAAAAAATGAGTAGAGAAAAGAAAATCTGTCTTAAGGGAGAGTTGCTTCGGCATTGACCATTCTTGCAAAAACTTTGTTGGTCTTAAAAAATATGGAGAAATTTTGCCTTAAAACCTTTGCGTGTTATCTTAATTAACCGAACTAAAGTATATATTTCGGATGTTCACACTACGCGCTATCAGCCCATCGAAAGTAGATTCGTGACGTAAGTGGAGCCGAGATGCTTTAAACTTGGTCCTAGATCTTGGTGGGTAAGGGCAAGAACTCGGCAAGTACTCACCCCCAATATTCTGGTAAACTAACATTTGTAAACGATCTAATCTGACGAAGAATTTGGAACTTTAGTGACAAGTCTATGGCCATTGGTCTGATGACCATACAATTAACAAGACACACTTTCTTGAAATAAAATAAATACTTGTCTTGTTATTTCCGTGAAGAAATCCTGGATCGTTATTGCCAGATGATGAACAGGACACTTGGTGATACACCTGTCAGTAATGGTCCACAATCTTTGAATACATTTCACAGACCATCAGATTGGCTCTCGCTGTGCTGTACGCGCACCCTTCGTATTTATGTTATATCGGTTTTTCATTCATTTGTTATTTTTATTTCTGCTCTTTTTCGACAAGGACATTTTCTTGTACAGTTATTTTGTTGTATTGTCTTAAAAAAGTGTCCGTGACACCGGTAAATTAAGGTAACTTGAAGTTAATCGAGAGTTGCAATGTCGAATAAATATCGTAATGTTATCTTAATTAACTGAACTAAACTGTTCATTTCGGAAGTCCAACGGCCGATTTTGTTGGTTATACATTAGGCTACTTAATGAATTTAGCCAATCAGAGACACTTTAAGATAATTTTTAAGGTGTGTACATGTCTTTGAGATTCACTTGTACTAGACTAAGCATATTTTCAGGATTACTACCAACTACCCATTATATCAATGCCTCTAAGATTCAATTGGACAAGACTAAGTATATTTCAGGGTTACTACCAAGTACCCTATTCACCAACACCATATAAATACAAATTCTCTGGAATTGCAGAATGTAATATTGTAGGGGAACAATCCTCTAAAACTCGGGTTAACTTAAACCACTCAGTACCCCTACCGCTTTTCTACTTTTATTTCTTTCAACAGGTTAACCTTATATTATTACTAAATATCGTACGGGTACTTCTCACCAAATTAAGAACAACGCCGAATGCCGGGGCTAGTTCGTATACGTAAGTAGAGTTGAGTTATTTCAACAATTTAAGTTCGAGCATCTTTAAAGGCTGACTCAAGGAGGGCGCCCTCAATTTTTAAGCAAATCGCGTTTTTTGCATCTACATAATGCTTATCCATATACTAATCACTGTGTGAAATAGCTAAGCTGAACTCGAAGTCCTTCATAGAGAAAATTACAACTTTGTTATAAAATTCCGGATCCGGATTTTTTGTTATATGCAGTATCCTATGGCACTGTTAAACTATACGTAAATGCTTACTACATGAACACGAAAAATCCGATTCATCTCAAACTTTGGAATTGAGCATTTTAGGTGAATTTCTTTAGGTCTAGTTGGCGCTCTGTAACTAATACGCACACAAAAATTATATTTCGAAATCTCTGAGTCAGAGTCAGTCTATGAGGCTCAAGCGCAGACTGACCGGCGGGTAATGGCGATTCAACCATGTCTCATTCTTTAGAACAACATCGGATACGTTTGGAGCTCGCGTTTATTCACAAGCGCTTTCCAGAAATACGCTCAAGTGCTGCGCCCAACAGTTGCATGCGATGACCCGTTACTACGCATATTGGGGTTAGCATGTTCGGTAAACGTCATTTTGAAAAGATCTACTGAACTGGTTCAAACCGGAGGGATCTTGGTAGAACCGGCAAGGAACTGGTGGTTGAGGTTTGGAAGCTGCTCCTTAGCGGGCTAGTATTAGCCACATTAAGAGAAAAGTAATAGTCTAGGATTTCTCAAAGCAGTAGATAATCTATCTGGATCCTCAGCTCAATTGCTAGTTTTATCTTTGGATTTAATAAGGACAATAGATGGAATTTTGACAACATGTATTCTTTATTAAGAATTTATGAGTCGAAAAATATTAGAACAATAAAGTTTATAGAGAAATAAAACAAAATGGTTTATTTGGGGGATTTTTGGTTTATAATTGCATATTTTTGGTGAATACATTATCTAACATTTCGTTGAATAAAATTCGTAATTCATGGTGTAAATATTGAGATATAAATTATTTAATGCTTTATTAGGCTCAAAATCAGCCGCTATGTAAATCATACAGCGTAAGTTTGTATTAACATTATACATGTATTTGCATTTTATTGGGTTAGGTATACTTTTAAAATTATTTCAAAGTACTGCATATACGAATTTTGAAAGACAATGCTCGTTACTCATGTTATTTATTTAAAAAACATTACAGCATAAGAATATCTATTATTACACCTCATGAATATTCATGAACAAAACTATGCTATTTCATTGGCTGATTCCGATTACGCGTGATATTTCCCCAGGGAAACAGATTGGACTATTTCCCTACAATCTCGTCCCTAGAGTCACAGTGAGGTGTAATAAAACAAATACTACATGGTTTATATCGGGAAAAATGGCACACTATTTTCCCTTGGTACTGGCTACGGGCCTATCACCCCTCACCCTTCGGGTTCGCGGTAATAGGCCTGTAGCCAATACCTCGGGCATATAGTGTGCCCTATTTCCCTCCAACCATATAGTATTTGAAATCAGAATACATTGTGGGAAATGGGACCAGATCGAGTTTTGGTGGACTTCATTAGGTCGAATTTAAATACCCGATCAGGTCGTGGTCCGGACTGGTGGGTGACTCTAGAGACTGGGAACAAAGCAAGATCCAGTTAAAAAAAGCATTGAAAAAAATGGGAAGTCAGCAAAATACCAATAAAAATGTCTTGAGTTTCATTGAGTAGGCGACAATCTTTCCAAGAATGTTTTTGGTGAGCATGATAATTGGAGAATGAAGAAATAATGTTTGTCGACATCGTTTCCGAATTTATTGAACGAGACAGGGACATCATATGGTAATGTTTATGAATGTGTTTCAACCTTCAGTTATTAAACAGGGATATATATTTCCTACGACCGATTTCTGGAGCAATAATCTCTCACACAAAGCCGCTTTATATGTATTTTTACCACAGTATTGAATAATGTAGGATTACTGTATTTTGCGAAACGACACGAAACGAAACTGTCTCAATGCATCCACTGGATTACAAGCTTTATTCCGTTGTGGCAGGAGATATGGTCCTCCGGGCTCACAGTCCGGAAATAATGGTGAACAATAGGGCAATCGATTCAGTTGACTATTCACGCAACAAGCTTTATTCCGTTGTCGTCTATGGAGACCGGGCTATGATACCTGCTGGACTATGATTACTTTCACACCGTCTTGTTCATACACCTTGTACATGACGGAATGAAGCGTGTAAACCAATTGGTGCACCGAGCTTGTTTCGTTTTGTTTCGATGCGCAAAATTAAGCAATCCAGTAATGTATTGTTTTCTTTATCCTATTAGGAGAGCAGTACGAGCAACACTTATTCTTCTGCCGCTCTTAGGTCTTCATTACCTTATTATGCCTGTTCGACCACCAGAGGGCACAATAGCAGAAAAGTTTTTCTCCTACCTAATTGCTATTTTACTATCATTTCAGGTATTTAAAGCATGTTCACGTAACTTTTATGTTTTAAAGGAGCACTTATATTCACTAACGTCCTTTTAATTTTTTTGCTACTGTGTAATATACCTTTTGAAAGTAGTTATTTTTAGTGATCATCTGTTTTGAAAATATATATGCCAAAAAAGTCAGAAATTCATACTCACACGTAAGTAGATATGACTAACAAGATTCTTCAAATAAAACTAATATTATTGGGTGAACTTCACTTGAAGATAATAAATTCTTGAAACGGAATTAATTAAAATTTCAGCCACGTTTTTGACGATTTTTCGTTTAACCCATTTATATCTTTTAAATTGATATTCATAGGGTACAACTTTAAGGTGGTACGTATATAAACTTTAACGTTTTTTTGCCTTTTTATTTTTACAGGGTTTCTTTGTGGCATGTATCTTCTGTTTTTTCAACGGAGAGGTAATGGAAAAAATACATAGAAGCTTTCAAAATTTATCTCTGGCTCATACTTCCGACTCCTACGCAGCCAGTCGCCCGCGTCAGACAAAAGTTAGTTCCCTAATAGATCATTCTTGTCACGTGATGATGTAATCTGTCCACCATTAATAACGTACCGCGTTGTAATCACTACCGGTTCATGCTAATTGTAGAAATAGTAATGCTGTTTATTTTAGTTATGTTCCACACTTTTGTTTGAAAACACGACACATCAATCAAGTAGTTTTGCATGCTTTCGTGTCCTGTTTAAAAATGTATTCTTCTTAATTTTTCGTCTCGTGTATTCCGCAACATAACACCTTCATTTAGTGTATTATTGCACTCATATATTAAATTAACCCATTTAAAAAAAAATTGCTTTTTTAATACCCTGGCCCACTACATTTAAACATAAATGCTGGCGATATATCAAACATAGCATTGGATGATTTCAAACGTATCGTTTTCATTGCTGATTACTATTTAATCTATCAAAGGTAATTTGCTATTATTAGGATGAAATGCGCATGTGCAGGACGTGTGCATGTACATACCCGGCGGCTGGGTGGTCGGAGCGAGGGAAGACGTTTCGAGGAAAGAGGGGTATTCCATCCATCTTATTGCTGTTTTCTGAAAAGCATTTTAATAGCACAATTCAAAATGACTTATTGGGAGGTCACGCAGACATGGTTCCCTTTTGTACCTAATTATACTTCATGATTAATATACAATATGTTTTGCCAGCAATGTACAGTATATGAGTAGTCCTTTACCCCGACCATCTAGAAGACATGACCACTGAAAACCTGATGGAAATACTTGATGCCAAGGATTCGCGATGAAATAAATCACGGCTATTATTTTTGTTTCAAGGAATGCTTTTGGGTTTCATGCATGTGTTATTTTTTCTTTATTCATACATTAAAATTATTATTGCATGACTACTGTAAGTACCATGGGAATTCATTCATGCATACCAAAACGACCAGTGCATGTACAATATCTTAATAGGGGCAATTTTACACATATAATGATACGTAAAGCGAGCTCCCTATGGTGTTTGAGCAAAAAATGTACTTAACAATTAAATATACATGTTACACTGAATTTTATTTTTTTTTAAACAAATACTTATAGATTACTTATAAACGTTTGTCCAAAAGGAAAAAAGTACAATTATTTCCAAGTGCTACATTTAAAGACTAAAGTAGAGAACATAAGAACTTGTTTTAGGGAACTCTGTATAGTCCTTTTCTTTTGGTTAAATATTTCATGATATTCTAATTAAATGAGAAAATTAAAACATTGGATGATAGGTTAATGAAATTGGACGATGTTGATATGGTTTTCCTAAACCTCCAATATGTCAATTTGAATGCAGTGCCCGAAATGATTATCTGACATAAACCTGTTCTTTCGGAAAACATGTGCATTTGGAATACCAATCTTCCCTTGATCAAGTGTTGCTATATTGAAACTGTTGGTAAGTATCGAAATGTTACAACGACGATGTTGAACGATTCTTTCTTGTCGAAATAATCCGCATGGTGTTCTGAAACATGAAAAATTAAGTTTATTTTTGTTCAAACCAGCACAGTTACGTTCGCTGAACACATGCACATAAATAATGCAAAATGTAAGCATGCGGGAATATTCTGTTCAATGAATGTGGATGTTGTATTTTGCCTAACTGACCGGGAAATGTTAATCGGACTGCATGTCACCTATGCATGGAATGGTATGTCACATTTTATCAGTTTAAACATTGAGGAGCACGTGCATATTGATTTCATATGAAACGAGTATATGTAAATGGCGTAGTTGAATATGGGAAGCCGAAGAGACAAATAACACAAAAAGAAGATTCCGCTGTAACATTCAAAGGTAAATCAGGACTTTAAATTTAAAAGCAACCATTTGTGTTATTTACCAAATTACAATGATTGTTTTTTTTCCAAATGTGCCAAGTTAAAAAGTAAATGGTGAATATAACTTTTGAAATTGTGAACTTCGTATATTAATTACGTATTTGTTGATTACTGAACAAGAGGTTTTGTAAGCCCTGCAACGCTTATAATCAAACACCAAAAATAATAATGGTATTTGAAAATTACAACAATCACCAAAATAGCAAAAGCATATTTTCAAAATAGAAAATGGTTGCCTTTTAAAATAATTTTTTTATCGAAAACAATTCTAATCTAAAAAAATGGGAAAGTAGACAATTTTGCGCTAAAATTTATGATCAAATTCAGGACCATTGTATTTCGGAGCAAGTCACTTAAGGTGTTGGCATCATGATATAAAAATTTGATATATAGTACATTCATTTGTGCTGTTAACAAATGTGAAATAAAAAATATGGCTTACCGTATTCGTTTTTGAGAAAAAAAGACTTTCAAAAAGTACATTTTTGCTCAAAATTTTACATTATTTACCAAGCAACTCTATGGGAAAATGTGATGCACCGATACTAAATTACCCCAAAAAGATAACAAAGGGACCGATTGTTTTTCTGATATTTTGTTTTTCACATACGTTTATGTCTAAGTTGCATACTTGAAAATACCGAAATAAAAAAAAATGGTGTCGCCGTATTAGTTTTCCTGAAAATCGTCGAAAAAGGACATTTTAGAGGGAAATTTCCGTCTTCACTAGAGACGCTGCGTCTCGCGTTATTTTACGCCTATATGTCACGCAGCAAAACAAAAAAATGAGTGCGTGAAAAGTGAGACGCGTAATTAATCAGGCGCGTTCTTAGACAACATCAGAGTTCTACGCGATTTTACGAACGCTTTACAGATTCGCGTAAACGCATAGGGGAAAATCGTTCATGAATTTTTTCGACGCTAAAACCGCAAACAAATGCACGCTTGCTCATCTCCGAGTTCATTAAAGTCGGCTTGCGCGTACTCCTTAGAAACCAAATCATAATGCCAACACCTTAATAAACTTAGCGTTACAGAATAATCCAAAATACTAATGTCAACATGGAAAATGTTCCAGAAACATTTATTTTAATGCTTTATGAGCACTCAATCTAAGGTCAATTACATATACAGCAAAACCGCCAACAGCTACACATTTAGGATGCACACATATGTTGAAATATACTGTCTGTTATTCCAAATTGCCACGTTTGTTTTTCTGTCAATGTATCAACGACAAACACAAGTTCTTGTAGTATAAACATTTTTAGATTTGTAATCCTTTTCTGAATAGCTATGTTAACACCACTTTAACATGCAAGTTAACCATCACGTGTTACAAAGACATTTTGAGTTCGCTGAACATGCGGAACTTTAGTCCAAGTTGGATGAGGAAAAAGTGAAAGAATCGGGTTAAATACTATTTATATTAGGATATCATCCGAATGAAAGGAATGAAATAATTGTATATACTGCAAGTAGCGATAGGAGGTCATTTTCTAAGTTGCTCCTTAGCGCCTTAGCAAGATAAAGATTGCTAAAATGCAGTAATTCACGAATTGCGGTAAATGAGATAAGGTTGATTGATGTTGATTGATCCAAAAAAAAATTGGAAACATCACCCCCATTGTCTGGATCATTAATCTTAAAACTTAAAATATAAACAAATGTGTTATATGAAAGTTTCCACAAAGTTATGTTTTGATCTAAATATTGAATTCAATTACATACTAAACAGCTGGTTGGTATGTTTTCCTGCAAGTTTTATATTTGATCTAACAAAATGAATTGAGAACACGTTTGTGATCCACATTCCACGTGCTTCAAGATGATAACTCCGACGAGTTAGTTGGACTTTTAGTTTAAACCTAAAGCCTTTACATCAATGTACCTAATTGTCGTGTCTTTCGAGTGGTTTTTAGCCATTAACACTTTCAAAATCTTTTGAAAATCACTCGTGGTTGAAGAAGTTTGCGATCGGTTTAAGTCCTACTTTTATAACACAATATTGCAAATGTCTACCGCTAGATCATTTACCAAAAATAAAGTTCTATCATTCAATACCACAACTATCGCGAGGAGAATCTGCATTTCAAGCGCAAGCATATTATTTAGAGGAAAATGACTACCAACTTGATGATCACCGCAAAAAAGTGAGGTAGCGTTATTTTTTTGTTAGATTTAGGGGCAATTTCCAGCAAAAAGAGGCAGGCGTCCACCCCGTGATTTTTGAAAAGTGGCAAAAAAGGTATTTAGGGACGTAAGGTAATATGTCTTTCATCTTCGTGTTTGTAGTTTGCTTTTGCATATTAAAGTGGTGTTGGTATAAAAGGATACGCATCTTGTTTTTCCTGTTAATTGTCAGTGTATTGTCTTGTTCAGAGAATGTTAACTGTAGCACTGCATCGTGCGCAGCATTTTAATAATTGAAGAAAAAAAGTAGTTTTGGGTGTCTGTTTCAAGTGGATGTTATATTCAATAGCTCTATGCAATTATTACCGTTCTAAATTGTAAGTCTCTTAATTTTTAGTAGACATTAATGTAGCATTACAATGTTAGTCTTTTGGCAGCTTTTGGCAAATACTAATTAATTGAAAGTTCTTTTTTACTATATTACGGCTTTTATACATTATCCCAACAGGTGAAAATGCAGATTCGGCGAAAGTGGTTTTCTTATCGTTGGGGACGGAAAAGCAGTGTATTTAACAGCCGCTACGGCAATATGAACACGACAGTCACTGAAGCGGTATCAATGCCTGGTCGGCGAAGTGTCGACAAGTCGCCAGGCAGTCCGCTCTTAGAAAAGCCCCAAGTAACGATGGGTAATGGCACCCCTGGTGGCGCTGTTGACGTTCACACGAGCTCACCGAGCTTACCAAAAATCAATGAGAAGGAAGAGTGCTTTGGAATGAAAGGAAATAAGGATTATAATGACAACAGAGACACTGATTCAGGAACCAATAGTCCACTAATGGAACATCATCGCAAATCGTCCAAAACCACAGAGGTCTGAAATGTTACGGCAGTTGAACTCAACGTATTTGGAACCTGTCTGTGTTTCATGTGTTTTTTATATATAATAAATATATATCTTGCCGCAGTATTGACTTCAAATGGATACCTCGTTTGTGCTCTCAACCAGTGCTGAATGAAAATGAAATAGATGCTGATGCGTGTCATCACTTCATGGGGAAGTTGCGATTTTGGATACGGTGTATACTGTCCAACAGGCTAAAGAAGAGACCACACTTCACACTATGACATAATATACACAAAGTGTCTGTTCCCTTTTACGTAATTTCCCAAATGTGTAAGATGCATCGCAAATTTCACCAATGTAATTTTCAAGGTAACAGTTTAGCGATCTGACCATAAAAGAAATCCACTTTTCTAAGTATTATTTATGATATTACCGGATACATAGAGTAAATCGTGTTTATTAAGATACACCGAAGCTCACCTTTGAATAACGACACACGCAAACTGGAAAGTATTAAGTTTCAAAATTCACTTTTTCAAGTCTATTTGACATGTTGAATGTTCTATTTCTAATGCAACTTTTCGCTAATTAGGAAAAACAAAGTTCTGAAAAAGTTTGCACAACAATAATGGTAGTAAGCAGAATCTATTTCTTACTATCATATAGAATTTATCAATTTTGGAATATCGACATTGTAGCTTCCGCAAATTGCACGCTTTGGAGTGTGGAATTTGTGAAGAATGTTAACAGTTTACATCCTTTCATTATTTTTTTGTAAAACACTGTGAAAAAAGTTACCCTGCCGTTATAATAATGTTTTGGAGTCAGTAAAGTTGGGAAATATCAATTTACCACCTATTTCCAGTATTTTCATACTTTCCTCAACTTATGACGTCATAGTGACATCATAGTGACGTCATAATGGGAAGAGCTATCATGTGATGTAAAATTTATTGGAATCGGATGTTCAGTAAGAAAAGGCACAGGGAGTGGCACCCCCGGGAGTTTTGTTACAAAGAACGGCTCAGGTAGACGAGGGTTAATGACAAACTGTGTTCACACTTTTTTGAAATATATGTTACACTTACGTGATTAGATTTATTGTGTTAAACAGACTGGTATACATTTAAGCTTTGGCGATGCATAAACAATCGTTTAACCAATTTAAGGGTTAATGACAAATTTAAGGGTTAATGACAAACTGTGTTCACCCTTTTTTGAAATATATGTTACACTTACGTGATTAGATTTATTGTGTTAAACAGACTGGTATACATTTAAGCTTTGGCGATGCATAAACAATCGTTTAACCAATTTTGACAATCGGTATCAGAGTGCCCATAACTGTATGTAAGTGCATATTTATCAGTTGCGCATATTTTGGTGAAAAAAAAATCGGCCACGGCGTTTTTATGCTAGTTAGCATAAATAAGCATTTTGGTGGCGCTATTCAAAACTTGTTTCGTACTGGAGTAACTTTTAAAATTCTTTATTTCAGCAATGCAAAATGTATTATATGTTCTTTTATGAGCAAAATTTTATTTAAAACAATTCCTTTGAGAAAGCGGTTTTCCATTTTTTTGTGCGAAAGACAAAAATCAGTTTTTGGACCGCGCGCCATTTTGAATCGGCACAACCGATTTTCAATGTTTCCCGTTATGTGGTTTTGTTGATGTACCTTTTCAATGACCAGAGTTTTATTTAAAAATTCCGACGGCAAAGTACTTTTCAGGGGGAGGTCCACAAGAGCCACCTTATACACCAACGGGACTGCGCAAGACCTTATGTATAGTCTTAACGATCATTCTGAACACAATAAAGCAAACAAGGTTAAATGCTGAGGAAAAATGTTATGATATTACCATCTACTGGGTCTATCTCTCTTACACAGACAACACATTCAACACAGACAACACACACACACACACACACACCCACACATGCACACACACATACACAAACGCATACATACAATATTTGTAGGATGACATCGTTGTCAGCACACATTTAGGGCAGGTTCTTAGGGCAGGTTCTTAATGCCCGTATCATTTAAAGTGACAGGAAGAGATTTTCTGAGGATATAAATTTATCTCAAATTGCACTTGATCGGTTGTAGACAACCTACTGAGAACGTTTCGAAGGTTTATTGGACAAACAAGCACGAAAACGAAACCGCAAACATTGTTTTGAACTTGCCTGCTATTCTAATCGTTCCTATAGGAAACCATGCTTTGAATTTCTGTCGTGCACGACAGAAATTACTAGATCATCATCTTGTTACAATAAAGACGGCGTATTTGGCTTATTCACTTCATGTGTGATCTAATACATTGGTAAGCATTTCAAATATGCCAAAAACCTGGGTTCGAAAAAATTGAGGGCGCTTCTCTCTGGAAATTTCCTTATGTCTTCTTTAAGAATGATTATCTGTGGTACGTGAATCAAATGGTACTCGTTACACCGTCCATAATCTTTGACAAGAAGTCCCTGCACGCGGGAATTGAGTGAGCTCGACGAAGTAAAACGTCTAGCAATACACTGCGGTTATTGAAAGTAAGAAAAGGTAATAAATAACACAACTAAAATATCATACAAATAGTCGTTATACAGATGGTAGAAATGTGAATTTTGTACCAGACAGATATCATATCCACAGTACGCTAAAATACTCTCTGGGTACATCGAGAAAGGCTTATACTGTGTTCAATCTTTTGATTTTTTTAAAAATAGTTTGTAATGGTGTAGTAAAAAAGTGGTCGCAAGCGGAGTGCCCATCTTTCTGTCTCTGGCGTTTGGGCCAGGCTTCATCATATAATTTTGCTGTGGGGTTCGCCACTCTTTTTGCACAGCGAGTCTGTTTACATTTACTCCTGGGCGCAGAGAGGCAAATGAGGTAAAGTGCCTTGCCCAAAGGCAACAACGGGGTTCGAACTCACAACCGTATGCTTATGAGGCGAAAGATAATCCAACTGCACCATGTGTGCCCAAGTGCCTTTTTTTACATTGACACCTTTAAGGCTTTAATCATGGCTAAGTGCCATATACATTGCAACCATTTCCTATTAGTATACTAAAATAAAGAATTTGACCACATTTTGAAAAGATTTGGAACATTATAAAATTGGAGCCTAGTACGATTTTTTATGAACGTTTATTAAACTATTATCCAAGATAGGACAAACTCTATCATTGGCATACATTTTAACGTCATAATATTTTTAATAACAACTGTATAAACCGTGTCTCTTTTGTAAAACTCATAAACATTTTCCCAAAGAGGATTTTTAGCGGAATTTCGGTATGTTGTATGATACAATCTTCTCATCTGGTACAAAAATATACTTAAGTTGCGTTCATACATCATCAGCAGACGTCTGGAGACACTAGCCTTTCGAACATGCTTTTTTTACGCAACGCGTATTATCATGCATGTTCGAAAGACTAACGACGGCCAACGTCTGCCGATGAAGTATGAACCCACCATTAGGGTTTCTCACCGGTTCCACCTGGTTCTGTCTGGTTGCAAGCTGTTCCTATTGTTCTAAACAGAAAAACGATTTAACCGTCATGAACTGTTGAACAACCGGGGGTTGAGTTTGTAGCCCTCGTTGGTTGTTTTTTTTTTTCAAGATGCTCACTTGTGTGTATCTCACATGTTACCATGGTTACTGTTAGCTAATGTTGACTCGTCTGTGTTTGCTGGCTTCAATATAATGCAACCAGGCTAGTGTGATTTGGCAGATGGCAAGACCACGGGGCACTCCCCTAATTTGGGCTAATCGTACACTGCATAGGGGGATTAGGCGCCGGTGTAAAAGGAGATGTGGTCCGCCGGGAGCCATAGCTCGGGATCCATAGACGACAATGGAATAAAGCTAATAATCTTGCGTGAAAAGTCAACTGAATCGAGTTCAGAGGACCAAATCTTCTGCCTCATCGGGATCCAAAAATTCTTTTAATATGTGTTAAGCTTGAATGTTATCCTTTTCAATAATATAAACTTCCCAAAACGAAAATATTTAATTTCACAATCAGCAATACCATGCATTATTTTGCTCATTCTAGATCTTCACAATAAATTGTAAAATATATATCGCATCAAATATATACGCAATACGCATGCGTACCACCACCCCTTGTTGTCTAACTTATATCTAATGTAATTTCGTCTTTATAAAATGATTGGAGATGCAGATGGTGGAATTTGTGAAAATGGAATTGTAAATAATCCGCACAATGTATTCCCATTCATTTGCAATAAACCTGAGGTTATTGTTAACACCACCCTTTTCATGCAGAAAAAAATTTTTTTTTTTTTTTTTTTTTTAAAAAGAGCCGGGAATCGAATCATTTGCGTATTAGTTGAAATGAAAAGGCTTTGAAATCGTGACCTGTGAAATCGGCAAGTGAATGGAATCACAAAGCTATAATCTTTTAAAATCAATGGAGTGCGGCTAGTTACCATCATTGCAGAGGCCACATTTGTTTTTTATTTACTTTCTTTCATGAAGATCAGCAGTGGAGTGAGTAAATGTAATCAGGGACAGACTGATGTAACATGATGTTAATATCAGCGTACAATGGATAGGGTTAACGTAATTATTTTTTGTGTTGGCCTTTTTTCAATCCAATAATTCTATTGATATTTTCCTTGGTAAGTAGCCTCCTCTCCATGCTAATGGAACGGCTTGGTCACATGGTTGGAAGATCGGTCTTGGGAAAATACACTATAGTGTGATTTGGCAGATGGCAAGACCACGGGGCACTCCCCTAATTTGGGCTAATCGTACACTGCATAGGGGGATTAGGCGCCGGTGTAAAAGGAGATGTGGTCCGCCGGGAGCCATAGCTCGGGATCCATAGACGACAACGGAATAAAGCTAATCTTGCGTGAAAAGTCAACTGAATCGAGTTCAGAGGACCAAATCTTCTGCCTCATCGGGATCCAAAAATTCTTATGTGTTAAGCTTGAATGTTATCCTTTTCAATAATATAAACTTCCCAAAACGAAAATATTTAATTTCACAATCAGCAATACCATGCATTATTTTGCTCATTCTAGATCTTCACAATAAATTGTAAAATATATATCGCATCAAATATATACGCAATACGCATGCGTACCACCACCCCTTGTTGTCTAACTTATATCTAATGTAATTTCGTCTTTATAAAATGATTGGAGATGCAGATGGTGGAATTTGTGAAAATGGAATTGTAAATAATCCGCACAATGTATTCCCATTCATTTGCAATAAACCTGAGGTTATTGTTAACACCACCCTTTTCATGCAGAAAAAAAATTGTAAACAGTTAAAAAGAATTCGATTCATTACGTTCAAATTTTTGTTGCAGTACTTCACATGCTACAATGTACGTTTCGCGAGCATTGTTGAGTCGTATTTCAAGGCTGCAGGAAACCTAGAGAGCAATTAAATATAATGCTGCTGCAGTATTTTACATGCTACATTGTACGTTTCACGAACATCGTTGAGTCTATTTTTCCCTTAGCTGCAATACAGGGATAACCAATGTATTTTCAACTCAGTGCTCATTGAACAATAAATTAATGAATTGATTAATTATTCGTATTCGAGTCAGCTGTATTGTTACATAATATTATTTTTGAGAGATACGTCAAATAAAGATATACGATATGCAGGAAATTGTACAGTGATCCATAGACTATAGTAACACACGCAATCAACGCTGACGTTAAAATGATAAAATCGCATTTGAAGGAAATATTGAAATAAAGAATATGTTGGCGACGCAAAGAACATAAGATTTTGTTGTAATCGGGTCATGCTGTACTAATGTATGTACAAAGCTTGGCCTTCACCAATTAGCAACATCAATATCTCAAATCAAAGAAGTCATGCCAAAGATTACCAGAATGCCTTTAATTCGCCAAGACCCCATGTCAGTTAATTAAGAGATATTACGAGCTGGAAATAACCAACTTTTCACTCTCATAATATGTATAGACCTCTCTTGCCCCTTTCATACAATGCACTCTTCCGGGGATGGGCCAACCTCACTTAAACATGTTCACCGATATAAATCTGCACGTAGTAAGGTGTTCAATACCCCCGCTGGAAGTTGGCATTGTAGAATATGCGAACATGTCCTGGTCTGGGGGAAATACCAACTATGGCATATTGCATAAGTGAATACGCTTGTAACCCTATTAGCTCCACAGGTGATCAGCTTTATCTAGCCAGAAAGTCACCAAGGACAAACGGGACCAGATGAACTGTCAATGTTCCCTATAGTATACATTACCATACGATTGCAGTTTCAATTTTGATTCTTCGCATATAAAGCTCTAATGGTCAGATCAAAAATAAATTCTTGTGTTTGTCATTTATTGATGCAAACATTATCGCAAGCGCATATCTAATGCAACTTATATTTTCAGTTGTTCATAACATCTGATGGAACCGCCACATATCGGGCTACAGCAAGGTTAAACTTTGGATCATATCTGATACGTAACGCCTATGCCATACACTCCAAAAATGTTGAGTAAAAAAGGTCACAACTCTTTTTGTTGAGTAAAATCTTAGTCAAAGTTGAGTAAACCCTACACAAACCTGAGTATATTTTACCCAACAATGACCAAGATTTACTCAACTCTAAGATTTTACTCAACAGTAAGAGTTGTGTCATTTTTACTCATCATTGAGTAAAGTAATTTTACAGTGTATTTGGTATTTCTCCAGGCGGATAATTTTTTTTTTTTTTTTTTTTATTGAAATAAAGAATATGTTGGCGACGCAAAGAACATAAGATTTTGTTGTAATCGGGTCATGCTGTACTAATGTATGTACAAAGCTTGGCCTTCACCAATTAGCAACATCAATATCTCAAATCAAAGAAGTCATGCCAAAGATTACCAGAATGCCTTTAATTCGCCAAGACCCCATGTCAGTTAATTAAGAGATATTACGAGCTGGAAATAACCAACTTTTCACTCTCATAATATGTATAGACCTCTCTTGCCCCTTTCATACAATGCACTCTTCCGGGGATGGGCCAACCTCACTTAAACATGTTCACCGATATAAATCTGCACGTAGTAAGGTGTTCAATACCCCCGCTGGAAGTTGGCATTGTAGAATATGCGAACATGTCCTGGTCTGGGGGAAATACCAACTATGGCATATTGCATAAGTGAATACGCTTGTAACCCTATTAGCTCCACAGGTGATCAGCTTTATCTAGCCAGAAAGTCACCAAGGACAAACGGGACCAGATGAACTGTCAATGTTATTTTCACAACTCTTTTTGTTGAGTAAAATCTTAGTCAAAGTTGAGTAAACCCTACACAAACCTGAGTATATTTTACCCAACAATGACCAAGATTTACTCAACTCTAAGATTTTACTCAACAGTAAGAGTTGTGTCATTTTTACTCATCATTGAGTAAAGTAATTTTACAGTGTATTTGGTATTTCTCCAGGCGGATAAGGGACACAAGTGGTTGAATAAATTCAAAGATGCATGACACTGCATGTGTTTTTGCAGATATGTATACCTTTTTACTGAATGTCGGCTCCAAATTGCAAAACTCAGTTTCTGTTGGTTTCATTGTCATACAGGTTTGCCATGTGTTTACTTTGAATTAAGAAAGTATATTATCAAATGTGAAGTTGGATATTACTACCGGTATGATCAACGGTACATTATACAGGTATCATTTTCTTCAAATATAGTTACTCTATTTTATGAAATGTTCATTGAGAGTTCAAAATTCTTCACAATTTGCACAACCGTTTTATAGCAAAAGAGAGTACTCCAACTAACCTTAAGCTTACGCAAACTACAATGGTATTTGAATAAAATGAATAATGCAAACACAATGATAAAGGTACACTGTGAAAATGTGTGGTACAAAGTCGAGTAAAACTAATGCTGCAAAGGTGATAATATTTCACTAAATAATAAAGGTTAATAATAAATTTTGACTAATATTTTACTCAACAGAAAGGGTTCCCTTTTAATCAATATTGGGTAAAGTATATTTTAGAATGTAACTTCAGCACAACTTGGTTATTTGCATTCATTGGCGCAATCCTGATTTTTAAGGCTTTACTTAAAGAAAACATACGCTATATCAGCTAGGTTTGTACCATACATCACTACACCCCTTTCGGCAGTGCATTGATGTTAAAGGTCCCAGGAAATGAGATGTTAAACCTAGTCCAAATCTTTACGGGGCATTCCATTCCAATAAACAGGGCCACAAAAAAGAATACACTACCAGTGACATCATTAGTGAAACTATTGATTTTCAGTCAGTGCCATGAATAGATTCACACCAGTCACCTGGAATTTTCAATTACTCTCTGAAAAATCAATAGTCACTAATGATGTCATCACCAACCCAAATATTGAATGCTTTCTCGCCCCTCCTTGTAGACTTGACACAAACCACATCAATTCTATTTGCATTTCCTGGGCCTTTTAAATACTGAAATTTTATATCATTTCTATATGTAATTGTCTTGTTATAAGACGTATAAGCAATAGCTTCTTGTAAGTACGACGCTTGTCGGCCATTAGTTCGAAGGTTGCTAATCCGACAGTTCTCTAATCCGAAAGATCGTCACTCAGTGCGAAGGTTTGTTAGTGCGAATATGTATTAGTCCAACAATGTGGTACTCCAAAGTATGTTAGTCCGGAGTTTGTTTATTCGAAAGAGTGGTAGTCCGGTGTGAAAGCATATAGTCCGGCGGGAGTCACAGTCCGGGGCTCCGTAGACGATAACGGAATAAAGCGTGAAACTAATGTTGCGTGAAGAGTCAACTGAATCGATTTCCCTATTGTTCACCATTGTTCCCGGACTATAGTACGCCGGACTATAATTACTTTTACACCGGGATTCGAAAATTCGAATTGAACACAATTTCGATAGCCCCGACTGTTCGTTATTTTGAATCAAACATAATGGTCGTTAGTTCAACATGAGCAAGCAGTTCAATAATTTTCAGTTGAAAATTCAGACCACTGATTCATACATTCAAACCAACGAACTTTATTTCATTTTGTTGGACTAACGAGCTATCTGGAATATTAGGAATTTCGCGCTATCAAGCTTTCAGACAAACGAATCGCGGAACAATATCACGGTGTATATTTCGGTTATGATAACCTACAAGCAAGGGAACTCTGTCGTGGGGGATTGTCATTTTGTTTCTCACCGGTATATGTACGGGGTTTAGAAAACCGTGTGCATACACATGCAGAACTGTAATGCAGTGAGTGCGCCCATGCCCAGCTTTGTTCAGGAATGTTACCGCATAAGTTAAAAGTCCACTCGATCGATATCGGTCACATTCCTTAACACAGCTGGGCGTGGACGCTCTCACTGCATTACTGCATGTGCACAAACCTGTTTTTCTAAACCTCGTAATGATGTGAAGGTAAAAAGACTTGGATGTGCACGAAGACTAGTGGCGATCCTCCACAGCAAACTGGGGAGTACACGCTATAAGAACAGATATGGGCACTCATACGTAAGCACCAGTAGGAATGTTATGTATCCCATAGACAAGAGGGCCATATAGCATAATACTAGGTTCCATTACCACTTAGTGTTTTTGGCAAGTGCCAAAGGTCGATGGATCTCGACCATTATTATTTCAAATAGGTAACAGAAGGTTAATAATTATAATTATTGATTCGTACCTAAGCTTTCAACAGAACTGGCCTTGTGCCTTTTTGTAGCTCCCCTGTTGCTCATTCAATACCTTCGCATAAATGAGAGCTAGTCCAGACAGCAGTGAAAACTAGAATAGTAACTGCATGAAAGTGCAGAATAACATAACCCAGAATAACATTTTGTTCCACTTTTTCCTATCGAAATCCAAGATGACCTCGGACAAAAGCACTGGATGCTGACTACAAAGGCCATTGAAAAAAAAAAGCCGATTGCAAAAGTGATTTCATGTCTGTCAAAAACACGTAGTTGTATTAAAGAAAGCATACCTAATTTGTGTATGTGTATTTATTTTTAAGTTTTTGTTCAGGTCTGAGTTCATGTTATGAAAGCTTTGTAAATAATCCAACAAAGTTGTAACTGAATTTGGAACAAACAATGTCATTTATGTGCTTTTAAGTAAGAAGTTTAGAAAAAAAGGTTTGTGAACAATTTTATCTTAAATGAACACGCTTGTTTGTATATTTCCAGAAAAAAATAAAATAAACCTTTAATGGACAATTTTTGCATCGTGTTTTGAATGTTTGTTTTGTTGTGGAGGTAAACATTTGAACAGAATCATTATCGGGGAGCTTCATGAGGCTCGCTGCGTAAGTTTCACATTTAGTGTAGAGAGCTCATTTTGGTAGAAAGCTGGGTTTTTACCAGAAGAGCGGAATATCGTCGGCCGCGTCACATAGTTACGTATCCGACATTTTTGACTTTTTGGAGAAATTTGGCATTTGCATTTCCTTTGTACTACTCTACAAATCGAGTAAACTTAAAACCTATTTAGTAAGATATTAATTAACTAATTCTGATGTATTTGCCAAATCTGCGCAGGCCCATAGCATCTGAATTTTGGAGTATTTGTCGTTTCACATAGTGACGCATTTGTGCAAATGCGTCATAATATCGGCGTATTTGCGCGAAGGTTTTTGTTATTTACAAGTTGAAGTTGCTATTTTGTCGTTTTCACTTAGTGACGCATTTTATTTAACATTATTATTTCGCATATTTAAATTCATTTCAAGTTGATTGGTGAAATATATCTGAAGTTAACTTAGTTGGGGGATTTGCCACTAGGTTTTAATTGAAATATATGTCGTAATGAGCAATATAGAGCAAATTATGATCGCAAAATTTTCAAAGCCGTTTTTGCAAATACGCAATGTGACGCGGTCTACGATATATATAGAATAACATGTATAAAATACGCTAAATTAATCCTTGGAGACAATAGGAGTGTTTGAAAGGGGTATTATACAAGTGTCAATATTTGAAAATGGCCCGTTTATACTAATAGTTCTAGTCCTAACGATTTAAAATGTATAGTTTGCCGTGTCTACGGATTAACCCTCGTCCAACCAAGGCTTTTTGTTCTACGTTCACGACCAAGGGGGAGGGGGGGGGTGGTTACCACCCCCTGAATTTTTCGTAATTAAGCGTATTAATGTATAGCTATTATGCCCTTTCTTCAAATCAAGTACAAACATATCAAGTTTTAACAATATGGCGTCACAGTGACGTCATAACTGATAGCTTATTTTTACGCAAATTTGTAAGCAAATTGCCAAAATCGAGGGTTTTTCGACCGTTTTTGCCATTTATGCAAGCAAAATTGGTATTTGGCAATGATGGGTGCCAATGTAAGCATACACATGTTTTTACTCTAAATAATAAGAAAAAATACAAGTATTTGCTTATAGTAGCATCATACTTACACAAAGTACCATTTTTTGGCATTTTACACAGTAATGTATAGGAAGGTGGCAACCACTCCTACCTTCCTACTTTGACGGGACACCCTGACCTCCCTGAAGGTGGTAGCTCCATTTTGTTTTCGCTAAAATGACCGCAAAGGATGAACTTACAATTAAGTAGTACAAACTATACCTTTTTTAATCCTTGTGACAAGACAAACACTTTGGTTACCTTTTTACCTTAATCCAAGCGGTTTTCATTTGTGACCCCTGTATTATGAATTATCCCCCCTCCTGGATTCCGCCCACACTTTCACGAGGGGCACCCCCGCTAAAGTTGTACATTAACCTTCATAGAAGACAAATCCACTGAGAAATGATACTCTGCTCTCCACGGTCACGGAATTGCTCCAAATGACCTAACTAATCTGGTATTTTTGTATTGTTAACATACTGTAGATTTTTTACAAAGAGGATGTTAATAGGATTAAAAAGTAAAATAATTAAAGCAATAACAGTACCTTTTTTGAAGAGCGCTCCCAATTTTCAAAATTTGATACTTTTGCACAGTTATGTTGGTAATTATCTAGGAAACTACACCTGCGAACGAGAATGCTCAAAAATGCGTATTTATCATAAAATAAGCGATTTTGTAATTAGAATTGGGATCCCAGATTATACCTAACGCCAGAGCTGGAAATGCTAAGTTTATGTTCGTCCATGATGAAATGGTGCCACCTCAAGAAAATGACCTCTAATTTTAATTGCCTGAAGCAATATATCAATTAATGGATGAGCGTAAACACGTACATTTATTATGCGCTATTTCACGGCTATTTCATATTGGAAGGCCGTTTCCAGCAGCGGTTGAATTATTATCGGAGATCTCCGATATTAATTATTCTAATTACAAAATTGCTTCGTTTGCGATACATACACATTAGTAACACACGCAATCACCGCTGACGTTAAAATGATTTAAAATCGCATTGAAGGAAATATGAAATAAAGGAATAATGTTGGCGACGTCAAAGAAACATAAGCTTTTGTTTGTAATCGGGTCATGCTGTACTACTAATGTTGTAACAAAGTTGCCTTCAACCAATTAGCAACAATCAATATCTCAAATTCAAAGAAGTCATGCAAGATTACAGAATGCTTTTAATTCGCCAAGACCCCATGTCAGTTAAGAGTTTACGAGTGGAAATAAACAACTTTCACTCTCATAATATGTATAGACCTCTCTTGCCCCTTTCATTGAACGAGAATATATCGCATTTTGTCTCACAGTCCGTTCCGGTGTAGATGGCGAAGTCCAACCTGCACACACCAGACAAAAGCACTCCAGAACAATTGACCAGGAGCACCGATATAAATCTGCACGTAGTAAGGTGTTCAATACCCCCGCTGGAAGTTGGCATTGTAGAATATGCGAACATGTCCTGGTTGGGGAAATACCAACTATGGCATATTGCATAAGTGGAATACGGCTTGTAAACCCTATTAGCTCGCACACAGTGATCAAGCTTTATCTAGCCAGAAAGTCACCAAGGACAAACGGGGAACAGATGATCTGTCAATGTCCCTATAGTATTAAATTACCATACGATTGCAGTTTCAATTTTGATTCTTCGCATATTAAACCTCTATGGTAAGATCAAAAATAAATTCTTGTGTTTTCATTTATTGATGCAAACATTATCGCAAGCGCATTATCTAATGCATTATATTTTTCACTTGTTTATACATCTGATGGAACCGCCACTATCGGGCGACAGCAAGGTTAAAATTTGGATCATATTGATACGTAACCGCCTATGCCATACAACCCAAACAATGTGAGTAAAAAAAGGGCACAACTTCTTTCTGTTGAGTAACATTCTTAGTCAAAGTTGAGTAAACCCTACACAAACCTGAGGTATATTTTTTACCCATCAAGACTAAGATTTTACTCAACTCTAAGATTTTACTCAACGTAAGAGTTGTGTCATTTTACTTCATTCAATTGAGTAAAGATAATTTTACAGTGTATTTGGCATTCTCCAGGCGGAATAAGGGACAACAAAGTGGTTGATAATAAATTCAAGATGCCATGAACTGCCTGTGTTTTTGGCAGCTATGTATACCTTTTTACTGAGTCGGCTCCAAATTGCAAAAACTAAGTTTCTTGTTGGGGTTTCATTGTCATACAGGTTGCCATGTGTTACGTTGAATTAAGATGAAAGTATTTATCATGTGAAGGTGGATATTACTACCCGGTATGATCAACGGTACATTATACAGGTATCATTTCTTCAATATAGGTTACTCTATTTTTTATGAAATGTTCATGAGAGTTCAAAATCTTCACAATTTGCACAAACCGTTAGTAGGCAAAAGAGAGTACTCAAAGCTACCTTCAGCTTACGCAAACTACAATGGTATTTGGAATAAAAATGAATAATGCAAACACAATGATAAAGGTACACTGTGAAAATGGGTGGTACAACGGTCGAGTAAACTAATGCAAAGGTGATAATATTTCACTAAATAATGAAAGGTTATAAATTTTGACTAATATTTTACTCAAGAAGGTTCCCTTTTAATCATATGGGTAAGTAGATTTTAGAATGTAACTTCGCAACAAACTTGGTATTTGCATTCATTGGCGACAATACTGATTTTAAGGCTTTAGTTAATAAAGAAACATCGCTATATCAGCTGTTTGTACCATTACATCACTACACCCTTTCGGCGGTGCATTGATGTTAAAGGTACAGCAAATGAGAGGATAAACCAACTCACAAATCTTTACGGGGGCATTCCTTCCAATAAACAGGGGCCACACAAAAAAGAATACACACCAGGACCTCATTGTGAAACTATTGATTTTCGTCAGTGCCATGAAAGATTCACACCAGTCACCTGGATATTTCTATTACTCTCTGAAAAATCATTAGCACTAAGATGTCATCACCACAACCCAAATATTGAAAGCTTTTCGCCCCTCCTTGTAGACACTTGACAACCAAAACATCAATTCTATTTGATTTCCTGGGCCTTTAAATCACTGAAATGTTATATCATTCTATAGCAATTTCTTGTTTGAAGATCGTAATAAAGCAATAGCTCTTGTAAGTACGACGCTTGTCGGCCATTAGTTCGAAGGTTGCTAATCCGACCGTTTCTAATCCGAAAGAATAGTCAATCAGGGCGAAGGTTTGTAGTGCGAATTATGTATTAAGCCCAACAATGTGGTACTCCAAAGGATGTTGTCCGGAGTTGTTTATTCGAAAGAGTGGTAGTCCGGTGTGGATGTGAAAGCATCTAGTCCGGCTGGGAGTCACAGGTCCGGGGCTCCGTAGCCGATAACGGATAAACGGAAACTACTGTTGCGTGGAGAGTCAAATGAATCGATTTCCTATTGTTCACATTGTTCCCGGACCATAGTACGCGACTATAAGTACTGTACACCGGGGCAGTCGAAAATTCGAATTGAACACAATTTCGATAGCCCCGACTGTTCGTTAGTTTGAATCAAACATAAGGTCGTGAGTTCAAACATGAGCAGAAGTTCAATAATTTCAGGTGAAATTCAGACCACTGATTCATACATTCAAAACCAAGAACTTTATGTTCTTGTGTTGGACTAACGAGCTATCTGGAATATTAGGAATTTCGCGCTATCAAGCTTTCAGACAAACGAATCGCGGACACCAATATCACGGTGTATATTTCGGTGATGATAACCTACAAGCAAGGGAACTCTGTCGTGGGGGATTGTCATTTTGCTTCTCACCGGTATATGTACGGGTTAGAGAAAACCGTGTGCATACCCACATGCAGAAAATGTAATGCAGTGAGTGCGCCCATGCCCAGTTTTTTCAGGAATGTTACCGGCATAAGTTCAAAAAGTCCACTCGATCGATATCGGTGCAATTTCCTTAACACAGGCGGGCGTGGACGCTATCAATGCATTACTGCCTGTGCCACAAAACCTGTTTTTCTAAACCTCGTAATGATGTGAAGGTAAAAAGACTTGGATGTGCACGAAGACTAGTGGCGATCCTCCACAGCAAAATGTGTGAGTACACGCTATAAGAACAGATATGGGCACCTCATATGGGAACAGTAGGAATGTTATGTATCCCATAGGACAAGAGGGCCATATAGCACATACTAGGTCATTACCACTTAGTCTTTGTGGCAAAAAGTGCCAAAGCGTCAATGGATCTCGACCATTATTATTTCAAATAGGCTAACAGAAGGTTAATAATCTTAATTTAGTATCGTACCTAAGCTTTCACACAGAACTGGCCTGTGCCTTTCTGTAGCTCCCCCTGTTGCGCATTCATACCTTAGCATAAAATGAAGAGCTATCCCAGACAGCAGTGGAAAAACGAGAATAGTTACTGCATGAAGTGCAGAATACCATAAACCCAGAATAACATTTTGTTCCACTTTTTCCTATCGAATCCAAGATGACCTCGGACAAAAGCACTGGATGCTGACTACAAAAGGCCATTGAAAAAAAAAGCCGATGCAAAAGTAATTTTTGTCTGTCAAAACACGTAGTTAGTTGTATTACAAAGTGAAGCATACTATTGTGTATGTGTAATTATTTAAGTTTTTGTTCAGGTCTGAGTTCATGTTATGAAAAGCTTTGTAAATAATCCAACAAAGTTGTAAATGGTAATTGGAAAACAAACAAGTCATTTATGTGCTTTAAGTAAGAAAGGAAGTTTTAGAAAAAAAAGGGTTTGTTGAACAATTTTATTTAAATGAACACGCTTGTTTGTATATTTCCAGAAAAAAATTAACTAAAACTTTAGGGAAATTTTTGCATCGTCTTTGAATGTTGTTTTGTTGTGGAGGTAAACATTTGAACAGAATCATTATCGGGGGAGCTTTCATGAGGCTCGCTGCGTAAGTTTCACATTTAGTGTAGAGAGCTCATTTTGGTAGAAAGCTGGGTTTTTACCAGAAGAGCGGAATATCGTCGGCCGCGTCACATAGTTACGTATCCCGACCGACATTTTTGACTTTTTGGAGAAGTTTGGCATTGCATTTCCTTTGTATAATTACAAATCGAGTAAACTTAAAAACCCTATTTATTAAGATATTAATTAAACTAATTCTGATGTATTGCAAACTGCGCAGCGCCCTAGCTCGTGATTTTGAGTATTGGTCGTTCACATTAGTGACGGCATTTGGGCAAATGCGTGTCAATAACTCGGCGTATTTGCGCGAAGGTTTTTGTTATTACAGTTGAAAGTTGCTATTTTTCCCGTTTTCAAATAGCTGACGCATTTATATTAACATTATGATTGCGGCTATTTAAATTTCATTTCAAGTTGATGGGTGAATATATCTGAAGTTAAAACTTAGTTGGGGATTTCCACTAGGTTGTAATTGAAGATATGTCGTAATGAGCAATATAGAG
The DNA here is from genome assembly GCA_023653785.1 of Ophioderma brevispina. Taxonomy (NCBI): domain Eukaryota; kingdom Metazoa; phylum Echinodermata; class Ophiuroidea; order Amphilepidida; family Ophiodermatidae; genus Ophioderma; species Ophioderma brevispina. The sequence goes on from JAMKCH010085010.1 coordinate 102,221, forward strand.
CAAATTATGATCGCAAATTTTCAAAGCGTTTTTGAAATACGGGCATGTGACGCGGTCTACGAGTATATATAGAATAACATGTATAAATACGCTAAATTAGCCTTGGAGACAATAGGAGTGTTTGAAAAGGGGGATTTACAAGTGTCAATATGAAAAATGGCCGTTTATATAATAGTTCTAGACCTAACATTTAAATGTATATTTTGCCGTGGCTACGGAGTAACCCGCGTCCAACCAATGGTTTTTGTAATAGTTCACGACCAAGGGGGAGGGGGGTGGTTACCACCCTGCTTTTTCGTAATTAAGCGTAGTAATGTATGCTATTATGCCCTTTCTTCAAATCACAGTACAAACATATCAAGTTTTTTTAACAATATGGCGTCACCGTTGACGTCATAACTGAGAGCTTATTTTTACGCAAACTTGTAAGCAAATCGCCAAAAATCGAGGTTTTTCGACGTTTTTTTAGCCATTTATGCAAGCAAAATGGTATTTGGCAATGATGGGTGCCAATGTAAGCATACACGTTTTTACTTAAAATAATAAGAAAAAAATCAGTATTGCTTTAGTAGCATCATACTTACACAAGTACCATTTTTGCGCATTTTAAACAGAGTAAAGTGTATAGGAAGGTGGCAACCATCCGATACCTTCCTACTGACGGGACACCTGACCTCCCTGAAGGTGGTAACCTCCATTTGTTTTCGCTAAAATGACCGCAAAGCATGGATGAACTTACAATTAAGTAGTACAAAATATACCTTTTTTAATCCTTGTGACAAGACAAACACTTGGTACCTTTTTACCTAATCCAAGCGGTTTTCATTGTGACCCATGTGTATTATGAATTTATCCCCCCTCTGGATTCCGCCCACACCTTTCACGAGGGGCACTCACCCGCTAAAAAGTTGTACATTCCTCATAGTCGAAGACAAATCCCACTGGAAGATACTTGCTCTCCACGGTCACGGATGCTTCCAAATGACTAACTAATCTTGGTATTTTTGTTTGTTAACCTACTGTAATGAAAACATTATGATGCAATGGCTTTTTTTCCGTGTAGTCTTTACACATAATGAGTGACATCAATATTTACAGACACAAGTAGCCCTGCTCTACTGACATGTAGAGGTGCGAAGAAATATGCCATTTACAGTTACAACATAAATAGGCGTATCACGCCTGATTGAGCGCGAAGTTTAAAGCACAAGCCCTGAAGATGCTCACGCATACTGCCGGGCAGCGCTGGTTTCGTGACGGCGTTGGCCGTCACATGGAACTCATCAATAAAATTGCCAAATAGTCTTACATTTAGAGCAACATTCTTGACCTTTTGGCCTGAATAACAAATAAAAGATTAAAAATATTAGTGTTATAGCATGTCCATATTTAATTATTTCTATTAGAATAAGTTCTGAATGATGCATGACGAAGATATAATACAGATATATGGTAATATGAAGCTTTAAAAATCTTAAACGACAGCCGTATTGGTCATGTCTTTATCCATTGTAACCCACCAACAAATGCCAATACATATGTTTATACAATTGTCAATAACTTTACCTCACACTTATTCCCCTTTAAATATTTTGGTTTTGATATAATCAACTACATCGTACATATCGTTCGGGGGGTTTACATAGTGACGGATGTGAAACAAAATTACGGAGTACGAATTGTTCTGACAAAATCGCTTTGAAAAAATCGCGAACTCGAGAGGGTCCGTACAAATCCCCACATACGATTAAAAAAAATCAAAATTCGATTTAAGAAACGAATTAACAACTGGAATTTATTTTAGCTAATATCATGAATTCTTACTAATAAAAACGGATGTAAACATTGGAAACAGTTAGCAACCATTATCGTCACACCAAAAAAAAAAAAAAATTACGCAAATCGGCAATTATGTTCATGGACATAGTGACGGATGTTGAATTTTGCCCTATTACTAAAGAGTTATTCCAAGCCGTCATTATGCGAAAAAACAAAAATCAGCGTTTTCCGACACTTCGTCAAACCAAACGGGCGTCTCGCGAATAGATCAATTGGTGAGTACTATGGACGGATGGTAGTGGATTGGCCAGATTCACCGCTTTGAACTGTAAATATTAATTATAAATTTCTAGTTTGTGCGTACAGTATATTTTTTAAATTAATTTTAATATTTTGCTTGTGTCAGTGATAAATTAAAAAATAATTTTACAAGGTTCATTAAACAGCCCAAGGCGGTGAAATTCACGTTATACACGTTTCTGACAGAGGGTTCAACATCAGTCACTATGTAATACATCAATGCTTTTTATGTAAACATACGTCAACATTACTACATGTTCGAATTAAGATTGGATAATTAATGAAGCACTTGCAAGGTTTCGGCACTTGGCATGTTTGAAGATTATGGTATTTAGTGACCATTTCCCTTATTTCGTAAAAATGTTAAAAATTCACATCCGTCACTATGTAAACACCCGACGATATCATATGGGAATTTGGTGAGGTTTTATCGTTAAAGGCGTGCCCGTTTTGGCCGCCATCTTGCATATAACGATGCTACAAGAGGAAATGCCCAATAAGGGTTAATAATGGTCGGAGAAATACATCCCAATACTTCACGTAGATCGCCATGGTACTTGAGTGTTTTATATGATTTTTGTAATGACTTCATTCATGTGCATTAATGAGTACTAGGACAATATGCTTAGAAAAAATTGGCATAGTATTGATATTTGAAAAAAATGGGCAAATTAATATGCGGGTTGAATCCATTAGAGATTAGACAGTAAGTTGCGAAAAGGACATATGGCTCTGAACCAATAAACCTTAAATTTACTGCGAGTTTACTGACGTTTCAGGGTGTTGTGCTTGAATGGAATATGAAGTATTCGTCGGGTAATTTGTCCACCTCGACAAATTTGCGAACAAACAAAAGATAGCCACTAGGGGGTAAGATTTTCATTTTTCGTCACTGAACATCGATAACCACTGTAACAAAGTGCTTAACCAATTTTTCGCGCAGATGCTTCAATTATAGCGAGATCGACGGTAGTCTTTGGTAACAACAACAAGTCCATACTTTACTGGATTAAAGCACATGTAACAGAGCCCTGGGACTAGACGCTCCAATTTTGCATGGCACACTATATGTTGTTGTAATTAGGCATTTAAAGACCTAAAACAGTTAAAACTTTAGGTTTCCTTGTAATGTAGGTATTGTTATGCAGGGTAGGACAAAGTTTTGTCTTGAAAAGAGCAAAAATTTACATTTCAGTAGTTTTTGACAAAAAAGGCAGCTATATGCAGTCACATAAACTAAAACATATAGTAAACAAAAATTGTAAACTTGATGTAAACTAAATCAACCAATTAATTTAATCATCGTTTATAGAGCAAGCTTTTTTTGTAGCACGGTTTAAACAAGGGGGTGGGTGGAGTGGTTACCACTCGTCGAAAATTCCTACTAGCACCCGATGCTCATTGATTTTGAACCACTGAATGCCATATCTATCTCTTCAGTGATACCAAAAGACAAGTACCAATATCATCAGTTGGCGTCACGTTACAATGGTCGCCATAAAGACCCGCGAGTCGGCAAAATTGGCAATTTTGTAACAGAAAATAGGCGAAAATCCAATTTTGCAATAAAAGTTAGGAATATCGGGACTTTCAAGCGGTTTTCATCTCTAAATGATGACGATTAGATAGTGTTACATAATATAGATTTCAAAATCGGCCGTGTACCGATTCAAAATGGCAGTCCCAAAACCCATTGGTGTTTCGCCAAAATGATCACGCCGATTAAAAATGGACCTATTTCCCTAAGGACTTCTCCCATAAAGATTTGGCTTCATAAATAAAACATCAATACATTCACATGGATGAACGAAAAATAAAAAAAGTTATCCAGTACGAGTTAAGGGATCAAACAAATTGTGAATAGCGCCATCAAAATGGGTATTTTGCTAATACCCAAAAACGCATGCCGATTTGATTTTTTCAAACAAACATATGCGCAACTTTAAGTAGGCAATTAATGAAAATTTGGGCAAAAATAATTTAATGTAAAAAACATGGTTCGTGCGAAAACAAAAATGTTGGGTCCACATGGGACCTCGTTATACATTTGTGGTAAATTCTTCAAATATTTAAGACTACTCGTTTTTTTCAACACTCTTTTAATTATGTTCAATGTATATTATTCTGTATGAAAAAAAAAAAACAAACAAACTCTGGGAGTTTGAGTATGAAATGCGTGATAAGTCCTCATGATATCTACCTAGGCGAGGTGAGCGTTGGCTGCGCAATACTGAATTTTGACCCAAGATCACGAGCAGAATTAGCTCGCTTGCGACTTGGAAGTGATCATGGGCTAAGCGGGCCAGGGCACATTTTACAAAATATGAAAATTTCTTCATTTGTCTCAATAGATAGTCTAGGCCATTGGAAGAAAGAACAGAAGATATATTTTACAATTAAAAATAAATACCCCAAAAACAGAGAGGACATTGATTGAGGAGAAAGACAGCCATGGTAATTTGTAGCCCAACTTTAAGTTTTCCATAACTTATCAACAATTGTGTTTTTTGTTTTTTTGTAATTAATTGAATATTTTTGACTATCGTACTCACCGATATTAAAAACCAGAAAGGTTAGAGACGATCAAACAGTGTGCATAGCGTAGGAAACTTGCATACGGTGTGCGTTGGTCCGGTTGTTAAACGCCATTTTCGCGGCTGCTGAATTAAACGTCGCCGCGACGTTTTAATATTATAAAAATCGTTCTGTTTACCATAAGGAAGCTGATTTGGGTCTTAATCATTCGTGTGAGGGCTTTTGTATATAAAAGCTTTACAAAACACATGCAAAAATACGATTTGAAAAATTCTTGAGGGCGCAACGCACTATTTTTCCAAATGTGCCAGTGTCTCTGGAAGGATTTTTAGAATACTGATAATTTAAACCAGTGTGCAATAAGGTCATCAACGTTCGAATAAAATCCACCAATTGGGTTCCTTTATTGCATTGGTCTAACTACATCTTGGTCGTATAGCCATTTGGTCTAACGTCAAGTGTCTAAACACATATTGTCCACAATAACATTGGTCTTATAACCAATTAGTCTAAAATTTCAATTATCTACCAATCAGAATTGCTAATATCCATTAGATTAATGCCCATTTTGTCTACAACCATTGAGTCGAATACACAAACACTATTTGGTCTATTCCCATTGGTCTAATACCCATTCCATCTGGTCTAATATTCATTTGGTTCTAACTGCATTTGGTCTACTAGCAATCGGTTCTAATACCCATTGGCTCTAATATCAATTTGTCTAATAACCCATTGGTCTAATGGTACATTTGGGTCTAATATCCATGTGATCTAATATCCATTGGTCTATGTCCAACCTGCGTCTAATACCTACTTGTCTAATAATCAACATTTGGTCATATCTGTTGGATGGTAAGCCCTAATTAGTTGATTTTAAACTTGATGTAAATATTAGACCAATGGCTTCAAGAAGTATAGTACAGTACTCAAAACAACTCTGGCCCAAGAATGATGTGCGATTTGTACGGATAAATTGGATCTCTGAATGACAAAAGAGAAAATAAGATGGAATGACCTGTTTGTGTTCTTTAATAAAATAATAGTGACTTGAAATTTCATTTTATCCACTTGTTATTTCGGATAAACCAGTTTGAGGGCAGGGCGGTAGTGAACGGACTGTAATAAATTTGACGGTTTCGAATTTACAAAATATCAAAGATTTTGTGACCTTTCACCCTTGGTTCCAGATTTCAAGATCAAGATAATTTATTTCCACATACAATGAACACAAACAATATATAATAACATAAACCCTTATAATATAACAATGCTGGGGAGGAGGGAGATGCCCAAACGGCAAAGAAAGGAAGGCCAGAAGCGGTCACCCCCAATGAAAAAATTAATCTTGTTCTTATTAATAACAGTTTAAACATAAAAGAAAACAAAATTATATATCCAATCCAAAAAAGGGAACACAAAACAGCAAGCTCCAAAGGAAATATTCTAGATTAATTTGCTGATGAATGATAGAATATTATATTTTTCTGAATCTTTTTTACATTGTAACGTTTTTGAGATTATCTGGGATGAGTTCCACAGGACTTGGTTCCACTGATCTGACGCATTTAGAAGCAAACAGATTTATTTTTTGCAAGTCATCATCTTTGCATATTTCGGTTCATCGTTCAGACATGCATCTTGATTGAAAGTAATCATTGAAAATTGATGAAGGGTATGGTGCAATTTACTATAAAAAATATTCCCAGTTCTAGGTTGAAAATTTCATATACATTTAGAAAATTAAGTTCTCTAGATAATGGCTTACTATGACTTCTAAAGTGAACGGTACAAAGATTTCGGACAAGCCGTTTTGTCGTTTCAAATTTATCCAGGTATGTCTTGCCGAATTAACCCAAACCAAATTATTCAATAATTTAAATACGGTAAGTAAGTGTACAGTATAAGGAACGCAAAAATTCGTTTTTTGGTAATAAAGTGTTTAAGTTTGTCGCATACAACATGTCTAGATATAGTTTTGAGATAGCACTAATATGTTCCTTCCACGCTTAAATTCTCGTCAATTATAACACCTAGTTATTTAGTTTTATCTACCCTGGCGTAACGATGTGGTACCATCGAGTGAAATTGTAATATGTTTCATATGGCAGTGTTTTGGGCGGCGGTACCCTAGTCCATAAAATTGTTTTACTAGCATTTACTGACAGTTTGTTCGCTTTGAACAAATTTGTAACTTCTGGAGGCCTCCCTGTTTATTAAATCAACCTTACTTTCAATTTCATTATTTGAAAGTACAAAACTGTCAGGGTCATGGCAAAAAGTGAAATTCCCAATATTGATGAGGTGAGTTATAATATCATGAGTATGATAATATAAAACAGTAGAGGGACTTAATATGCACCGTGGGGCACACAACATTCTTATGTCTTTTAGATAAGATTGACATGACTTATAAAATAAAAATGCTTCTAGTTAGAAAAGAGTTTGTGAAACCATTCAATGCAACTCCTCTAAAGCCATTAATGTTCAGTTATAAAGTAAGTAAAATGTTATGATCTAGTGTATCAAACGCCTTGACAAATTAAGTATATACCAACAGTGGTTTCATTGCGTTCTACTGCCCAACTTATTAATTTTTACTAATTCTATAATTGCCATGTAAGTTGAATGGTTCTTTCTAAAACTGAATTGTTTGTTATTTAAAATGCCTGTATGGGTTCATATGTTTTACACCAATCATTGAAAACAAGTCGTTCAAGTATCGTAGAAAACACAGGGCAAGATCGAAATTGGTAGGTAGTTTGAATAAAATATCGGCATATCTGTCTTGTATATTGGTAACTTTTTGCCAGTTTTAATTCAATTTGGAAAATTTCCGGTTGAAAATTGAAAAAGGTGGTTAAAACTCATGCAAGTGGCGTAATGATCTCCTTAGCGGTTCGCTTTACCAATATAATTGCCGCATGTTATCATGGCATGCATGAGCTTTTGTTGTCAAAGTTATAATGATTTTAATTATTTCATCTTCAACAATGGTGATAGATAAATACTATTTGAGTTGGATTTTTAATAATCATAATAATTTTTTGCCAGAACTATTGATATTAGAAGCGGTTTAGGCTATGTTGACAAAAAAGTCATTAAAAATCATTTGTATTACGCGGGATCAGTAACTTTCATTGCGTCATTTTTAAATCTTTTGGTTGATGATTTTGTTTCCACGTCCAATAATACCCATTATAGTTTTCCCAAGTTTGTGGATGTGTCTTTTTTTGCTTGAATGAAATTTACTTGTTCTAGTATTTGCGACTTGGATTTACGTCTCAAAGTTGTGAAGTTATTATAAAAGCTTTGTATTTACCTAGCCTTTCTTCAGATGGAGATTTCAAGTATTGACTGTTTAATTTATTTTTGGTGTTAATGCTATTTACTAATCCTTTCGTTATCCATGGATAGAATTTGCTCTTCCTTATGTGGGGGTGTATTTTTTTAAGGGACTACATTCATCATACAGATCGATGAATTTTTGAATGAACTTATTATAGTCATCATTTACATTTACACCGTCAAGTATTTCATTCTACATTTTACATGGATAATTTAATATTTGAAATTATTGACGTTGTCATCTGTTTAAAATTCGTTCGGTGAAAAATCCTGTTTTTTTCTCCTGGTACCGGTGCTTACGTACTTAGTTTTGTCATTAAGATTGTTGAAAGTGATCACTTAAAATCTGATATAAGGAAAACAGAAGTGTTTGTCATCTAAGTTATTAGTAAGCATATTGTCAAAACGTAGCCCCTTGTTTCTGTTATTCTAGTAGGTTTATAAAATTAGTAGGGATAAGCGAATATGTACCTAAAAGAGTTATATAGTCGTGAATGGGCCTGTGCTCTGGGTATTTCGTCTGTGAGTGGATCAATATTAAAATCACCCATGATTTACAAATTTATTTTCGTTGTTAGCGATTTTCTCAAAAGTAGAATTAATGTCAGCAATGAAAGTTGTCAAATCACGTTGTGAGCCTGTACAGAACACCTATGAGTATATTTTTTCCTTTCTGTGATTGATTTCATAAAACAATGACTCGTAGTTTTGGAGTTGCATTGCAAGATCTTTTCTAATTGTATTTCAGAGTGTCTGCTATGTACATACAAAATCCACCCTTTTCACGTCCCAACTCTATTTGTATGTTCAATTATTTATACAAGCAAAGCTTGTAGTAATCAATTGGGGTATCTTTCAAGTGCGTTTCAGTTAGGACAATTATGAAAAATGTGATTAATTGTTTTGAGGCATTCCTTTACTTTCTCAAGTTTTATCCAAGCTTCTAAATTCATTTAAATTAATAATTGAAAAGGTTGTGTCTCTTGGGAATATGATATGGTCTCATTGAGTTGATCTGATGTCATGTAGTGACATTTTTTATTTATAAGATTCAAACCATTGTCATTTCATATTTTATTGTTGTGAAGTTGAAGGGATTTTACACAAATCATCTTAGCGAATTTCGAAAAATTAAAATCGCTTTTAACATTAGCGTTATTTTCGGGCACATATGTTGCGTAAGGCATCATTGAGAATGTGGACCATTATGTTAAGGGACAAACTTATTGCAATTGAACCACAAAAAATGAATCATTTGAAACATAATTTACCCCTAATTATGAGTGTATTATGTGGTAGGGAACTAATGTTAAATGCAAATTACATCTTGGTTAGCATGTATTTTTGTGGAGTCAACGACAAACACAAAAGAGACATACACAAATATATTTACAATCGGTAAAAATACGCGACAAAGCGTTAGCAATTGAAACACCTAAAAATAATCAATTTAATTTAAAACCCGTCAGCTATAATACTGGGTCCAATGCCCTACGAGACCCACGGCCACGGTAAAGTTGGTGAAACATTTGAAAAAGGGGCGATGAATTCTATATAAATCATATATGGAACAACCATTGATTTCTCAAGTAAAAACCAAAATATTTAAAAAAAAATGATGCATAATAGTGACGACAACGAATGCTGATGAGTACAACACACTTTTCCACACATTACGGGATCACCTATCATCGTCGTCATCACCATCACCAAGGCCGCTGATTATAGATTATAGAATAACCCCCCGGGATCAAACACTAGCAGCATTATCTTGTTTTTAACACATTTGGTTGATCAATTGATTAATACACGGAAGGGGCTTCAGAGGGACTAAAGCATTTAATAATTTTAAGATTGATCTGAGATATACTTATACTCCAAAAACCATTAATTAGAGCATACCTTTAAAAATTTGAGATAATAGCGAAAGAACACTGATATCACTGAATGGAGTATTAAGCGTATGAATCGAAATGGCAATTTAAAGAGGTGGAAGGATGTCGGCCCAACAAACTTTAATGCGGCATTTAATATTCAGACGTGAAGAACTCCATACTAACTATTGTCTGTTCAATTAACTTAGAATGTTTCCGGTTTTTATAATTTATTTCAAAATATACTCTTTCGACAAAATCACGAAAGAAAGTTGTTACTCATCAATTGGACCCCACACAGATCAATGGGTTTCCAACTTGAAAGTATATTTCTTCTTTGGATTTTTTTCAATTTAACGGATTTTCTTGACAAACGACAACAAACTGGTAGTAGCAAATGACTTTTGTGCACTCTGAAACTTTGATGACAGACCCATTTCACGAATTGGGGCGCTTCAAAAGCATGTTCATACGAACAATAGTATTGTTCGTGGACCTTACTTTGATTCAGGTGTTTGATAATGCAGCGTTGTCGATACCGATTACTTTTAATGAGGCCCTGTCTGTTTTAATTCAATTGGTTCCGGGACAAAAGAATCATACAGCTCTCCTGTAATGTCTTCCATTCAAGTTAATGCCGTGTGACACCTTGCATAATCATCCTCGTTTATATTGCGTACAAGTTCGGGGCGATTTGATCCTGTTGAGCAAAGTTGGGTTATTATTTATTTCATACCAGTATCTCGGACAATATTGATCGTGTAACAGTAGCCTCCGATGACACTTTTACTACCTACAAAGAGGAGTAAATTGAACCTCCACAAAACTTAATTACTAATGTACCAAGACCTTTATTCGCTCAGTTTTGAAAACGAGGGAAATACCTATATTTCAATAGATTGGAAGGTTTTAAAATGTCCCATTTCCTATGTCCAAAATGTGAAAAACGGTCTTAGTGCCAGGATACCAAAGCAACTTTCTTTTCTGATTTATTTCGAACGTGCGTATGTTATTTTGAAAATAACTTAATAATAACAAGACATACATAAGTAATTTAATAGACAGTAGGCTTTGGTAACATAATGTCAATCTTTGTCGAAATAAAGCACATCAACAACTCATATAGCGCTAAAGAGCGCACATGCTATACTATGGAATCTAATAACATATAACAGATGCATAATATTATAAGTAACTATAAACAAAACACAGTAATAATGTATTCATGTTTTTATCAAGTCATAATTTTGAAATGTTTTCCAACTTTTTGTAGTCACTTGAGTCATGTTTTTGCTCTTGTTTGCATATGATGCCCCCTGTGTTTTTCTCTAGATTTCTGCCTCACTCATTTTCGATTTGTATTCTTTGTTCATCTCTTAAATGCGATGTTTCATCTGGGATATCAAATTGGAGAGTTTGAACATTGCGTATTGGAAATTTAAGCGGTTACCGGTGTTTACCTGGTTCTGCATTGCAATACTGGGACATTGTTAAGTTTATACTCCGTGTATAGCTCCCGAATAAACGACGGAAGACTGCCATTACGAGATTCTAGCATCATACAGAAGTGCAGTGTGGGGATACTAGCCACGAACTGCAATAACAGAATACCATCTGCATCAAGCGACCATAACTGAGCACATAAAGGCAAAGTTCCTCAGGCTTATCAACATATTGATGGGAATTATTGCGCAGCTTTATCGGTAAAGTAGGTAATTAATTTCCCTTCAGTTTGCGATCAAAATTGTCTACTACTCTGATCATACTTAATGTTTACAAACATCTTGGAGAATACACAAATAAACTAAAAACAAAACAGTATTGTCCAGGCAACGCTGATTAATTCCATTATGGACGTCGGAGATATTGAAGAAATGCAGAATTAGGCGAGAAGTACTTTAAATGAAATGAAACAAAATGCGTCAGACAAAGAGCTTTTCTCATAAGTGTT